>JAUMJK010001025.1:0-28525 GCA_033558105.1 Coccyzus lansbergi
GCTCACCGTGGGAGGCTTCGTGCGTGCGCCCCCTGGCGGGCGGCTGCGCGAGACGGGGGAGCGCGGCCCCCGCAGGTACCGGGGCGGGGTGGGGAGGGGGAGGGGCAACCCCCGGGAACCCCACCCTGAGGGGACTGGGGCCTCGCCGGGGGCCTGGCCTCGCCTTAACGCCCAGCCGAGCCCAGAGGCCCCGGCCTGGGGGCGCGGGAGGTGCGGGGAGAGGCCCCGAGCGGAGACGAGTGGCCCTGGGCGACCCCTGGCTAAGGCCTCACTCCCCCATGGGTGTCCCGTCCCTCCCCCACGGGTGTCCCTCCCCTCCTCCCCGACGGAACTCACCCAGCCCTCACGTTTAATCCCATCCCAGGCTCACCTTCCCCACAATTTTAGTCTTGCCACAGGCTCGCTCTCCCGACAGGTTCATCCCTGCCACAGATCTGGGCACGCCCTACCCATAGGTTTATCTCCACCACGGGTTCGCCCTCGATACGGGTTCATCCCCACCCCAGGTTCTCCCTGCCCACAGGTTCATCTCCAGCCCAGGTTTGCTCTCCCTGCGGATTTACCCGTGTCAGAGGTTCACCTTGCCCAGAGATTCACCCACACCACGGGTTCACCCTCGACACGGGTTCATCCCCACCCCAGGTTCTCCCTTCCCACAGGTTCATCCCCACTTCAGATTTACCCTGCCCACAGATTCATCTCCACCCCAGGTTTGCTCTCCCTGTCACACGTTCCACCTTCCCCGCACATTCACCCACACCACGGGCTCATACCTGCCACAGGTTTATCCCCACCCCAGGCTCTCCCTTCCCACAGGTTCATCCCCTCCCAACAGGTTCATCTCCACCCCAGGTTTGCTCTCCCTGTGAGTTTATCCCTTTCACGGGTTCACTTTCCCCACAGATTCACCCACACTATGGGTTTACTCTCCTTCTAGGTTCACCACTGCCATGGGTTTGTCCCTGCCATAGGTTTGCCCCCTCCCCCACGAGTTTGCTTTACCTGTGGGTTTATCCTTGTCACAGGTTTACCTTCCCACAGAATCACCCACATCATAGGTTCAACCTCCCATGGGTTCACTGCTCCCATGGGTTTTGTCCCTGCCAGAGGTTTGCCCTCCCTGTGGCTTTGTCTCTGCCACAGGTTTGCCCTCCCCATGGGTTTATTCCCTACCACAGTCTTGCCCTCCACACTGGCTCACGCTCTTCACAGGTTTATTTCCATCACAGATTTACCCTCCCTGCAGGTTCAGCACCACCTCAGGCTTGCCCCATGCCAGCTGTTGGCAAGCGCTGATGCAGCACTCCCAGCCTGATGGTCAGCCTGGCTCCTATCCGCAGGCCTTTCGCCCTGATCCCTGCGGTGGTGTTGGAGGATGGCAAAATCAACACACTGTTCTCCTAGCTGAGGTGGGCGATATCCCAACGAGTGTAACAGCTCTCCATGTTACTGCCCCAGAAGATGGACGAGGAAAGATGTAAGCCTTAAAACCAAAAATGTGTTGAGCAGTCATTAGTCAAATCTAGTGAGAAACTTTTTCTAGGAATCAACAGTCTTCACTTAACCTCTTTCCTCAGTCAATCAAATGAAATTTCTGTGTCAGATTGAATGGAAGTGTTTTTTTTCAGCAGAGGAAAGATTTTGTAGCTAACTTATAAGCAAGATATATTTTATGTTGTCTGTGTCATGAGTGGTGCTAGTCAAAAAAATTGATATCTTCAGTGTGGTTGAAGCATGTGCTTTGCTTCTCCTTTGTTTTAATCCAGTGAAGATATCGCGCATCTGTTGAAGAACAGATTCAGTAATTCTTTTCCTGAATAAATTAGCTTAGTTTCAGTGCTGCTGTACTGATAGTATTATTTTTTTTTTTAAAGGAGAGAGAAGTGTGAGCTAATAGGACATGGGGGTTATGTAGGGTCCATGAAATATGCCGGAAAGTATGGGTCATCTTGTGATAGCTTCATGCTTGACTGATAATAAGAAGTTACCTACGTTAAAAAACAATTCCTCACAGAGCTTGTTTTGAGTATTCTGCTGCTAGGTCCTGACAGGGTGTGGGATGACTATTTCACCACAATGCTTTTGCACACAGTGCTCCCACTGATACCCACTGTAGTATTTACTTGTATAAAATTTGAAAAACTAAGCTATAACTGTTAATTTCTCACTTGATCTCTTACTTACTAGGCCATTCCGCACCTCTTGCAGTGCTATGCGACTGCTTTGAAGTAGGGAACCTTACCGGTTCCAGGGAGGAGAGGATTAAATGTAGTATAATGTGTATTTTACACCACTTCTGGTGTGGAAATGATCATCAGAAGACAGAATCACAGAATCGCAGAACAACCAGGTTGGAAGGGACCCATCAGATCTTCTAGTCCAACCATTCCTATCTAACACTAAACCAAGTCCCTCAATACCTCATCCACCCGTGTCTTAAACACCTCCAGGGAAGGTGAATCAACCACCTCCCTGGGCAGCCTATTCCAATGCCCAATGACCCTCTGCGTGAAAAACCTCCTCCTAATCTCCAGCCTAAACCTACCCTGGCGGAGCTTGAGGCCATTCCCTCTTGTCCTGTCCCCTGTCACTTGGGAGAAGAGGCCAGCTCCCTCCTCTCCACAACCACCTTTCAGGTACTTGTAGAGAGTAATGAGGTCTCCTCTCAGCCTCCTCTTCTCCAGGCTAAACAACCCCAGCTCTCTCTGCCGCTCCTCATAGGGTCTGTTCTCCAGCCCCTTCACCAGCCTCGTTGCTCTTCTCTGGACTTGCTCCAGAGCCTCAACATCTTTCTTGTGGTGAGGGGCCCAGAACTGGACACAATATTCAAGGAGCGGCCTCACCAGTGCTGAATACAGAGGGAGAATCACCTACCTGGACCTACTGGTCACACCGTTTCTGCTACAAACCAGGATGCCATTGGCCTTCTTGGCCACCTGGACACACTGCTGGCTCATGTTCAGTCGGCTGTCGACCAACACCTCCAGGTCCCTCTCCTCCTGGCAGTTTTCCAGCCAGGCTTCTCTCAGTCTGTAGCTCTGCATAGGGTTGTTGTGCCCCAAGTGCAGGACCCGGCATTTGGCCGTGTTAAACCTCATGCCGTTGGACACTGCCCAGCGGTCCAGCCTGTTTAGGTCCCTTTGCAAAGCCTCCCTCCCCTCCAGCAGATCGACACTTGTACACAGCTTTGTGTCATCTGCAAACTTGCTAAGGGTACCCTCAATGCCCTCATCCAGGTCATTGATGAAGACATTGAACAGGACTGGACCTAGCACTGAGCCCTGGGGAACACCACTTGTCACTGGCCTCCAGCTGGACTTAACACCATTTCCCACCACTCTCTGGGCCCGGCCATCCAGCCAGTTTCCTACCCAGGAGAGTGTGCGTCTGTCCAGGCCAGAGGCTGACAGTTTCCGTAGCAGAATGCTGTGAGAAACTGTGTCAAAGGCTTTACTGAAGTCCAGAAAGACCACAGCCTTTCCTTCATCCAGCAGCCGAGTGACTTTGTCATAGAAGGCGATCAGGTTGGTTTGGCAGGACCTGCCTCTGGTAAACCCGGTTCTATTGCAAGTGCTTCATGATAGCACTCAAGATCACCTGTTCCATGACTTTCCCTGGCACTGAGGTCAGACTGACTGACCTGTAGTTCCCCGGATCCTCCCTGCAACCCTTCTTGTAAATGGGAACTACATCAGCCAGTCTCCAGTCCAGAGGTACCTCCCCAGTCTTCCAGGACTGCTGGAAGATGATGGAAAGGGGTTTGGCCAATACATCCGCCAGCTCCCTCAAAACCCTAGGATGTATCCCATCTGGCCCCATGGACTTGTGGGTGTCCAGCTGGCCAAGCAGGGCTCTGACCACCTCCTCTTGGACTATGGGAGCCTCATATTGCTCCTCTGTTTCCCGGGTATCTACACAGAGGGAACAGCTTTCTTTACAATTAAAGACTGAGGCAAAGAAGGCATTAAGTACCTCAGCCTTCTCCTCGTCCCCTGTCACTGCTGTTCCCTCTGAGTCCAAAAGGGACTGTATGGTCTCCCTTGTCCTCCTTTTACTGTTAATATACTTATAAAAAGATTTTTTATTGTCTTTTGCTGACTTAGCTAATCTGACCTCTAGCTCGGCCTTAGCCCCTCTGATTTTTTCCCTACATAGCCTCGCTTCCCTCCTGAAGTCCCCCCAAGAGGCCTGTCCCCCCTTCCAGAGCCTATAAATCTTCCTTTTTTTTCTAATTTGACTCAAGATTTCCCTACTTAACCAAGCTGGTTTTTTCCCCTGCCGGCCTTTTTTCCAGAACACGGGGATGGCTTTCTCCTGAGCTGCCAGGATCTCCTTTTTGAAGAGGTCCCAGCCCTCATGGGCTCCCTTGCCCTCAAGTGCTGTCTCCCAGGAGACTTTGCCAACCAGCCTTCTAAACAGTTCAAAGTCTGCCCTCTGAAAATTTAGTGCAACCGTCCTGCTTAGTACCCTCTTTGCTTCACCTAGGACAGAAAACCCTATCATCTCATGATCACTAAGACCTAGGCGACCCCCTACTCTCACATCCCCCACAAGCCCCTCTCTGTTGACAAACAGCAAGTCCAGGAGGGCACCTTCCCTCATAGGTTCGTTGACCAGCTGTGCAAGGAAGTTATCTTCCACGCACTCCAGGAACCTCCTAGACTGCTTCCTTTCTGCTGTGTTGTACTTCCAGCAGATATCAGGGAGATTGAAGTCTCCCACAAGGACAAGAGGCACTGACTTGGAGATTGACCCCAGCTGTTTAAAGAAGAGCTCATCAGCTGCTTCTCCTTGGCTGGGTGGCCTGTAACAGACTCCCATCACAAAGTCTCCCTTGTTATGGGCTCCCTTGATCTTAACCCACAGGCACTCAATCTCCCCATTGCCACAGTCCATCTCGGAGGTGTCCAAGTCCTCCCTTACAAAGAGGGCTACTCCACCCCCTCTCCTACCCTTTCTATCCCTCCTGAAGAGTTTATACCCCAACATTTTATAGTGTATGTGCAAGATGTTTGTCAGCAGCGCTACAGATCCTTCATGGGAAACACTCACAAAAGTATTTTTTTCTGGTAGCTGGCATAGGTAGCCCTGGCCTTGGCTACTTGTTTCTTGTTGTAGCCTCACTCCCTTGCTGAAAAAAAAAAAAAGATATGAGAAACTGAATGGCCTCAAGGACTGAGATAATAAAAAGGAGATAAAATTTAAGAATGACAAGTTTCATAGAATCCTAGAATAGTTTAGGTTGGAAAGGACCTTAAAGATCACCCAGTTCCAACCCCCCTGCCATGGGCAGGGACACCTCCCACCAGCCCAGGGTGCCCAAGGCCCCATCCAACCTGGCCTTGAACACAGAATCACAGAACAACAAGGTTGGAAGGGACCCATCAGATCTTCTAGTCCAACCATTCCTATCCAACACTAAACCAAGTCCCTCAATACCTCATCTACCCGTGTCTTAAACACCTCCAGGGAAGGTGAATCAACCACCTCCCTGGGCAGCCTATTCCAATGCCCAACGACCCTCTGTGTGAAAAACCTCCTCCTAATCTCCAACCTAAATCTACCCTGGTGGAGCTTGAGGCCATTCCCTCTCGTCCTGTCCCCTGTCACTTGGGAGAAGAGGCCAGCTCCCTCCTCTCTACAACCTCCTTTCAGGTACTTGTAGAGAGTAATGAGGTCTCCTCTCAGCCTCCTCTTCTCCAGGCTAAACAACCCCAGCTCTCTCAGCCGCTCCTCATAGGGTCTGTTCTCCAGCCCCTTCACCAGCCTCGTTGCTCTTCTCTGGACTTGCTCCAGAGCCTCAACATCTTTCTTGTGGTAAGGGCCCCAGAACTGGACACAATATTCAAGGAGCAACCTCACCAGTGCTGAATACAGAGGGAGAATCACCTACCTGGACCTACTGGTCACACCGTTTCTGCTACAAACCAGGATGCCATTGGCCTTCTTGGCCACCTGGGCACACTGCTGGCTCATGTTCAGTCGGCTGTCGACCAACACCCCCAGGTCCCTCTCCTCCTGGCAGTTTTCCAGCCAGGCTTCTCCCAGTCTGTAACTCTGCATAGGGTTGTTGTGCCCCAAGTGCAGGACCCGGCATTTGGCCGTGTTAAACCTCATGCTGTTGGACACTGCCCAGCCATCCAGCCTGTTTAGGTCCCTTTGCAAAGCCTCCCTCCCCTCCAGCAGATCGACACTTGCACACAGCTTTGTGTCATCTGCAAACACCTCCAGGGTTGGGGCAACCACAGCTTCCCTGGGCAACCTGTGTCAGTGCGTCAGTATTCACGCTCATCCTGTCACTACAAGCTTTTGTAAACAATCCTTCTCCAGCTTTATTGTAGTCCCTTTCAGGTACTGGGAGGTCACTATTAGATGTTCTCTGAATCATCTCTTCTCCAGGCTGAACAACCCCAACTCTCTCAGCCTGTCTTCATATGGGAGGTGCTCCAACTCTCTGATCATCCTTGTAGGCCTCCTCTGAACCTGTTCCAGCAGCTCCATCTCTTTTTTCTGTTGAGGATTCCAGAACTGGACACAGTACTCCAGTGCCTCACCACTCTTATGGTGAAGAAATTCTTCCTTATGTTTAGTCTAAATCTGCCCCTCTCTAGTTTATTTGCCCATTGCCCCTAGATGTATCACTGCAAGCCTTTCTAAACAAGGTAATTGTTATTGTAAAATATGGCCCCTATGAAGTGGAAATCCATCCAGAGGTAACAGCCTTGGCCTGGTTTAGAACTATTGCCACCAGATGCCTATTCATACTGGTGGGATTGTTCTGAACATTGACGATGTAGATGTGTCCTCTGGTTGTTCATTCTGTACCCCTGGGTAGAGTTGACAGTAGCAGCATTAACACTGGCGAAGAGATTAGTGATGTGGGCATCATTTGTATGCAACCTTTTGCTTCTCCCTGTGAAACCAAGTTTTTTTGTTATTGGAGTTTCGGTTCACTCGAGCATGAGAACTGGCAAAAGAGTTCTAAGGTGAGTGAGTTGTTTGAGCACTACACTACACTAGCAGTGTTTATTTAGTTCCTTTTGACCTAAGCAAGATGATAACTAGTGAAGTAGAAATTAAAAACTGTGTTCTGTCACCCATCCTCTGAAGTGTTGTATCCACTAGTGCTATCAAGACTTGGCTTATATCTGTAAACTGGTAAGAAATACAGACAGCAGTTTTAATCTGCAATGGTGGGACTTCTTACTAGAATTCCGAATGTGCATTTTTAAACACAGATATTAAATACACTTATTTCTTGTTATGTTTGATTTATGATACTCTTACACACAGCAGAAGGATACTAGTGGCCCAGGGCAGATGATATTGTTTGGGAGCAGTAGTGTAGGATTCCAAGAAATGATGTGGGCATTTTTTATGCTGGGACTTCGATCTTTACGCATTTTTTAAAGCTCACAAAGTGGTGTTGAAATTGCTGTTTGAAAAGGTAAAGTACTTTCAGCATTGCCTGTTGGTATTAAATGTTACATTCTTAGCTGCTGGTGACACAAGCAACTGGGGTTGTGGTGACAGAAGGTGGTTACTTTCTCCACAGCTGGCATGACGCTGTTGAAAGTAACCATAGACTCTACTG
Organism: Coccyzus lansbergi; assembly: GCA_033558105.1. NCBI lineage: Eukaryota > Metazoa > Chordata > Aves > Cuculiformes > Coccyzidae > Coccyzus > Coccyzus lansbergi. The sequence continues at coordinate 7,595 of JAUMJK010001025.1, forward strand.
CCACAGCATTACTGAGCTTCTAGTACCTTGGGCAGCACAAATCGTTCTCTGCTGAGGAAGAAAAAAATAAGGAAATACTTCTTTACTAGCCTTACAAGAACGCAGTGTTTCATGAGTGTTGGGGATGTGTCACTATAGCACATCTGCTAACTGAGATTTGCTGTCTGAAAGTAGGATGTAAACCTAGTGTGGTGATACTAGACTCTGGCTCTAGAAATGGAATAGGAAAACAGATTTACTTATTCTTTTGTGCTTGACCATTGAAAGAAAAAAATGTTAACCCTGAGAGAGAGCCTGTTCTATTTTCTAGCATGGTCTGTTGACACACTGAAAGATACTCATTTTTCAGAGTCCTTGCCAAGGATGGCACTGCTAATGTTTTAACAAGAACTTCCATGACTTGGCTTAGCACCTCAAAAGTACATCACTTGGAAAAGAAGAGGTGCTATGAACCAGGTTGTGATCAGTAGCTTAAAAATATTTCTTTAAAACAAATATTCTTTATATTGGTGAACAAAATTTATCAAACTGCTTTTATCCACAAATAAGTTGAACACTTTTCCCCTTGAAAACATACAGAAATGTCGATAGGAGAGTCAGCTTATATAGCTAAGAAAGGTTACAGATATAAAGAAATTTCTGAATGTCTTTTGTGTAGTAATACATTCGGTTTGTTCTGTTTAAATATTCTCCTGTGTCACTTTTGTGAGTTTCAGTGGTGACTTATTTATAACATTACTAATTTGTTAGTGTTTGGAGAAAGGCTTCCACAGCACCCTTTGTAGATACATTTGTAAAGATGCTTGAAGGGAGCATCACAGACCATCAGAAGCCACTCCAGGTCATCACTTGACTCCTGTTTCACTTTCACAAGTAGGTTTAAGAACAGACTTCTGAAGATGAAAGCCTGCAGAAGAAGACAACTTTCCTGCTGGATTTTCAGAACTGCCTCCCAGTGGAATCAGTGGGTGTGTTTGAAAAGTCCACTGGGAGCTACTTGTGTTATTAGACTTCCTGGGAGCTGTGCAAACTTATAAGTGGAAATTTGCATTTCAGGTGATTTGAAGACGTTTTGGACACTACTAGGAGGCAGAAGAGTAGACAACATATTCGAGCAGTTGCAAAATGTGCTGCTGTTGCTAAAGCAAAAGATAAAGAATGGAACTGCCACAAACCAAGGTATGAAATCCTTGTAACTGTTTAGCAGGACTTCAAGGGAGCTGTGACCTGCTTTATTTAGGGCTGTGTGATATATGCATAATTTTAAATTGCTTAGGAGCTGGTGTTTCTAAGCACTTCTAAAAAATATATCTGCTTTTTAAGAAGAGACTAATCATTGCAGGTGCATTTTGCCATTTTCTCAGTTTACCTATGTACTTTTTCAAACAACGTGTAGTTCTTAAGCACATGGAACTGAAACATTTATTCTCAAGAACTAATGAAATATCAGCAGTGCCTCATATTTTGGGGTTTTTTTGTGAGAAGTTTTAGGCTGTCAAGGGGATCTCAGTAAACTGAATGGTTTGGGGATGGGATTATGATCATGTAAGTGTTATTTCACATCAGAGACACCAATATAATGTGAAACAGTAGAAAAATGTGACAGGAACACATTTAAGATTGTTTCTGATTTTCAAGGAAATAAGTTTATCTGTATCAAAATCAGAAGTCCAATAAGCCTGGAGCAATACAGTTTTTTTACTGGTTTATTTAATTTAGAAAATTAACTTTTTTCTTGTTTTAGTTCAGCTATGTAAATGTAATCTATGGATCTTACTGCTTTTTTGTGTAGAAGAGGTACGATAGTTTAAGGTGCATTGCACTGCTTGTTTTAAATCATTAGCACGATTTTTTTTGTACCTGAGGACCCACATCTTGATTTTTATGGCCAGCTATTACAGCAGTGCATAGAGGAAAGATGAACTTTAACCCCAAAATGATGCAATGAATCTGTGACATAATTAAATTTCAAATCTTCTTTCCTTTGTAAAGATTTCAAACTAAAATATTAACGTGGCTTTTGCCAACATTTGTCTACCTCTTTGTAATATTTAGTGCATGGGATAAGAGGCTGAGACAGAACTGTTTTCTTCCTTGTTCTTGTCATCTGAAGGTCATTTCCATCAATTTAGGAGTAGCATTAATTTGGTCTACCATGATCCAGCCCTTCTTAGCCAGAAGATGACTAGCCTGATGTCAAAGCACAGAGAGAAATTTACACTAAATTTTGTTCATGTATATTACTGCCACTGGAGGGTACTGGTTTATGTGCAATAGGAAACATTGCAGCAGCTTTCCAAAAGCCAGAGGATGCTGATTCACAGCTACAGATATGAGCTGTAACTTTGCTGTAATTCATACATGTGTCTATTAAGGACTGAGGTCAAAAGCTTTCTAATAATATTAGTCTTGCAATGCATAGTGAGAAAAAAAGCATCTCTGAGGGTTTACACCTTGTTTTCCCTTTTAGTAGTCAGTATTATTGTCCCTGTTACTGTTATTTAAATTACACTTCATATCTGTTTTATTTTGGGGTTTGCATAGAATGCTGTCAGGCTTGGACCATGGTGAATGAAGCTAATCTCGGTGATCTCTTAACTCTGACAAATGGTATGTGTGTCTTGATTGTATTTATTTAGTATGTGGATTTTGGTTTACTCACCATGAGCTTATTTCTCTTAATTGAAATCAATAAAATAGATCAGAGATGCCTTACACAGGGAAAACCATAATTATTAGTTTCCTTAGGTGCTGAACTGTGGACTTGCACCCGAGTTTGTATTTCTGTGGTTTGTGTGTGTGCATATGGCTTGAAACAAGTGAAGAGAGTTTGAAATAGTATGTCCTGGTGAGCCCGAATCATCTTGTGTGTGGGTCCACGAGCCATAACACCCTGGCATACTTTTACCACAAATAATGAAGAGAAATCTGTATACGTGTTTCATTTGTGTGTTGTCTCTGTGCACTTGGAGAGAGATGTGGAAGAATTTAATATGCAAATCACCTGGTGATCTGTGAAAAAGGATAAGTACTCATGATGCATTTTTGCCCAAAGTTTGTCAATGCACACCTAAGCTTCTCCCCTTTGAGGAATGGAAAGGAGAGAAAGGGAGGGTGAAGAGAAGCAGGAGAGAAAGTTGGAGAATGCTGTGTTTCAGCTGGTGGCTCACTTACAGACCTATATGTAAACACTTCACTTTTGTGTAAGTTATAAAAAGAAGCTTGTTTTTTAACAAGGCACTTGCTAGCTTACTCTTTGTTAGCTGCAGTTCATAGGATGCATTGATTTTAATGTATTTTGGCAATTATCTGTTTCATAGCTGAAGTAAGTTCGATTATAAATTGAAATATCGATTGCTGAAGTTTTTGCTTACGTTCAAATTGTTTTCAGTGAGTGATGTGCCTGACATAGATGACTTAGAGGAAACGGAGCCCAAATTGCAGCATGTTCTTAGAGATGACAATACTGCAAACTCTGTAGAAGGTTCTTACAGGTGAGTGTATTTCATATTTAGTTCCAGTTCATTATTTGACATAGTCTTTACTGCATTTCTCTTGTATTTCAAAATTCAAAGTTTTAAATGCAGTTTTGAATCCTTGATGGTCTTCAAAGTGCAAGTATTTTTAATATAGGAAAGCATGAGGTTTTGAGTAGACTCATCTCATTTACTGTGTGAGAACATTGCAGAATAATGCAGGGCATTTGGTTGTGAATAAAAATCCATGAGTATTGCCAGGACTATCGGGGTTAGGACTTAATGGGGTTTTTTTAGTTCACTTCTCAGGCTTTCACAGACTGTGCCGATTGTCAGGTACATGATTTAGTTTCCTCGTATTTAGCCTCAGGTACTAACTTTGAAGATGCAAGTAAAGATATTGTTCCCCTTATTTTGCTTTAGTGTTTTCTGTGTTTTAGCATGCAAGTTCTTTCTGGGGGGAAACTGCTCCTGTCTTTTTTTTTTTTTTGTAATACTATTGAACATGTCTTCATATGATGTTAAGACAGTAACACGGTGCACACAGTGATTCAGTGAAACCCTTGGCGTTTTAGCAATGGGCTGTTTCTTTCCTGCGCTAATAATACTGAACCACTAAAAAAGTGAGCATTATGCTGGTTGTCTGAGATGCTGCTCCATTTGATTTGTTGGTTGTTTTTTTTTTTTTCATTCCAAATAGCAAAGAGAAGGAGATGGAACAAACTGGTTCTGGGAGCAAAGAAGCATCTAGTAAAATTCAAGATATACATTTAAGCCTGCAATATCAGAACCACAAGTGCTCTAGTGCATGTCTTGCCAAGAGACCAATGAACTCCTACAAGGGTGAAAATCCTCTCAAGATACCAATCCTGTTTCACTTCCAAAGACGCCATGCAAAAGCAAACTGCCTTTCAAAGTCATTGGATGTGAATTATAAAGCTCCTTGTGGACGAAGTCTGAGAAACTTTCAAGATGTACAAAACTATTTGTTTGAAACAGAGTGTAATTTCTTATTTGTTGATTACTTTTCCTTCAACACATATGTACTGTTGGGCAGGAGCACTGTAAATCCCAAACCGCTTGTGTTTGATGTTGATATTAGCCGTGGAGCTGAGTCTGTTCCCATTTCCTTCTGTAATGATCTTGACCACGCAAGATTACCTTATTTCAAATACCGGAGGTCATCATGGCCACGTGGATATTATCTTAACAATTTCTCCAGTGTGTTTGTTGACTCATGTGACTGCACAGATGGGTGCATTGATAGGTAGGTAGAAGAATCCAATCCCAGACAAGTAATGTTTGATGCCTCAGTAGAGGGGTGGGTGGTGTAAGTGTGAAGGCATGTGGTACCAAACAGTGCCAGATGATGACAGTCCAGTGCTGCCGAGTATCTGTGGTAGTTGTCTTGTGCCATGCTCTATGTTGACTGACTCCACTGTATCTTTGTCTTCTCTAGAACTTTGGGTGCTCCTACCCATGTCTAGCCTCTGTTGTAGGGAAGGAAGCGATCAACAGGTGTTCCTTTCCCTTTCTTCCTAAACTGGTGGAGCTGGCAAGCAGATTCCTTACCATTGGGAAAGGAGCAGGAGGGGAGAGTCTTGTGCCAGCAGAGGAAGGAAGTTTTCCCTGACAGGCAGGGAAGGATCCTGCATGACATTTTCTGCTGTAGCTCCTTGCTGTGGAATGATACTGTGGAGATGGCATGGATAGCCTGGAGAGATAAGATCATTTTAAGACCTAGACGGTTACTGAGAGTGAAAGAAGAAACCTCCCAATTCACAACCTCTGCGTCCTGTCCTTCCCATTCTCTAAACATGAGGAACCCTGTGGTCACAACACATTTATGTTCTGAGCAGCTCAAATGGTGTTGCTTACTGCTGTCTTTTTCAAAATCCAAGTAACTTCTGGCTACCTATCCCCCTGTGAGAACCTGCTGCAGTTAACATCTGCAAGTTTCATGATAATATTATCCACTTTCTTGAAGGCTGTTTGTCTTTGACCTGATCTCTCCCTGTAAGTGTTAATTGGTCTTGGATCCATTTTGTATTATTGATATCTAGAGCATGTGCACATGATGGTGCTCATTGTAATTGCCCATGACCCAACAAAAGCTTGAAATCACAGCCTAGTATAATGAGGCTTCAGTGATTAAAATTATTTCATTTGAGCTGAGCAGTGGGAGGCAGCAAGTGCATAGCATGCTGCTGCTTTGCACTAAACTTAAGAGTTGAGATGCTTTTGATGTGTGGTTTTGGGGTTCACGATTTCATAGAATCATGGAGTCATAGAATTATAGAATAGTTTGAGTTGGAAGGGACCTTAAAGGTCATCCATCGTTCCTTATGCGTAGTCTAAATCTGCCCCTCTCCATTTTATACCCATAATTTGGTCTGTTGCTGTTTGCATAAACGCTGTAGGTCTTTGGAGTTGTCATGACACAAGATGGTGAAGATCAGCATTATTGGTTGAGTTCTCCAGTCTGCAGTGTGAAAGTCTGCACCTTCTGGGGGCCAAGGGCAGGAGGAAAGTAATGAAGTAGGGGCTAGCAGACCAGGATGCTATGTCAGAACAGCTGATTTTCATTCATTCATTCATTCATTCATTCATTCATTCATTCATTCATTCCATTTGACAGTGTCCTGTTTATAATAAATTTCAGTCATACTTGAGCTGTTTGCATGTGCCTTCTACAGAACTTGGCAGAAGAATGGGATTAGGGTGGAGAGAACACTATTATTGTAAAGTACACATAACCAGGTGAGAGGCAGTGAGAAGGGGTAGGGTGCCTGACATGGCCTTGTGGAGCAAAAATGAGGGGAGAAAAAATATAGGTATGTACTAGACTGCATTTGTATAATCAAATACATTTTAAATTGTCTGATGCATGCTTTATTTATGCTGCCCAAAACACATTTTGAAATTATTTATTGTGAATTTTTAGGTCAAAATGTGCATGCCTACAGCTAACTGCAAGAGGCTGTAGTAAGACTTCTCTGTCTTCAAATAGTAAAACATCTCATGGATATAGGTACAAAAGGCTGGAGGGACCTGTTCGTAGTGGGTAAGAAAGACTGAGCTATTAACTGTTATTTTATTTGCATGCTTTTATTTTGCTTGCTTTTATTTTACTCCTGTAAGCGTAAGCACTACAGGAGTAAAATAACTGCAATTTCTGGATTACTGAAACCTTCCATTTATGTTTTAGCTTTATTGGTAGATCAGGATGATAAAAATAATCAATGTGACTTGAGTAGTAGGAGAGGGAAAACCACTTTTATCCTGCAGATGTAACAATTTTCACAGCTTAGCTCCAGACTCAGAAACAGTATGAAGAGTAACATAATAGTCAGGTGCTTCATAGGGATTTCTGCTTCTTTGTGATTTACTCCTATAAAATAAAAAACTAGCATTTGTTTTTCTTGTCTACCTAGCTGACTGTCAGATTCTTAAAACTGATATATCAGCAGTTAATAAAGTACTGAACTTCAAAGCAGTGCTGCACAGTCAGTTTTAACCTGAGTCTTTATCTTTTCAGTCAACTGCATTACTAATGCTCAGGAGAAAAATTAATAATAGCAACTTTGTTTTAGTAATGCATTCTTTTATATTGTGTTTTGTTTTGCTTCTTCTTGACAGAGTTTATGAGTGTAGTGTGTTGTGCAGGTGTGACAAGATGATGTGTCAGAACAGAGTTGTACAACATGGCATTCAAGTCAGGTTGCAAGTGTTCAACACAGAGAAGAAAGGCTGGGGCATCCGCTGCCTCGATGATATCGACAAGGGGACATTTGTTTGCACTTACTCAGGTAATAGAAGGTAACCTGTGGAAGACTTATAGCATAATTCTCCCTCTTCTGTGGCCTCTCCCTTGGAATCTTTTTTGAGAACAGGAAAATGCCAGGTTGGAAAAGGAGTCAATATAATCATAATTTGCAAGGTGACCAAATTGACAGAAGAACCTTGAAGAACTTTTCAATGTGATGATGCCGGACAAACAAGCAAAACATTTTGGAATAAAACCTATCTCAGACTGTTGATTTTTCTCTTTTGGCCCCATGTATCCTGTGCCAGGGCTAGTTTTCGTTCAGTATAAATGCATTCATGTTTTACTTTACCAAATAATGTTCTTGTAATTATTTAATATAAGTTTGACCCGCAATAGTGAGTGTGACCCTTTTTAGCTAACAAACAGTTAAAGTAAAATAATCTTATCTTTTTCTTCCAGGCAGATTAATGAGCAGAGCTGAAGCTCAAGCACTGGGAGATGCCAATCAAAGGCTGAAAGAGAAGGATGCAGTGAATGACAGAGGCTGTGACTTTTTTTCTAAAAAAAGAAAACACGACAGTAACTGTTCAGACAGTGCGATTGAACTCATGCAGACTGGCAAAAATGATGTTATTGAGAAGGAGGACAATGAAAATAAATCAATCCTGTAAGTTTACCAAAGCAAGTTTAAGCGTAACAAAACTAATATTCTGCTATTCTATAAAGTCCTCCATAAAACTCAGAGTAGAAATGAATGTCCTCAACTGAATGTGTTTTATTTTCTTTAACTTTTTTTTGTAAATTCCTGGTAATTTCTTCTTGTGGGACAGAATTTCTCCTCTATGTTAATTTTACTTACTTACTTTCTGCACCATTTGGCATTTTCTAGAAATCCTGTTCATCTCCTGGGTTTACTTGATCTTTTCAAGGCATTAATTGTTATGCTAATTTGAAATAATTAATGAAAGATACTTGAGGTAAATGATATAAAGATATTTGATGACAATGAGAGGTTTGATAAAAAAATTGCCAATAACTCTCCTGTCCTTTGCTCCCAGTCTCTAAACCTTTTGTTTTTCATAACATAATCTTTCCTGCTAGGAGTCTTAACCTTTCCCTCTGGGACCCTGACAACACCTTCCTTTTGCAGTTTACTATGCAAAAGTTGTGGTCTTGTTTTCATTTTACAGTTAGGATCTCATAGCCTATTTGGATTCCTAAAATCAAAATACTGCAAAATAACCATGTGGCTTTGTCCACAGCATTCTGCAATTTTATTAGAAGGGAGTTGGGAACTGTTTTCTTGAACTGTATTCTTTACTTTGCCACACTGCTTTGTAAATATCTTCTTTGCACTGCTTCTGAATTATTGCAAATTCTTGCTCATTTCGTAGAAAAAGATCATTGTGGATCTTTGAGAAGCACCATGAAATTGGAAATGGGAACTTTTTAAAATAGTATATTCTCATTTGACTTTCAGTATCTTGGATCCCTAATGAATTCATCATTTTGTAAATTACATAATTAATAAGCAATCAACTAGATTTTATTTCTGCTGAGTGCTATATAACTAAAAACTGTGGGGAAGCAGAGCTTTAAAGTGGCATATACTGCACTGCTACCTTGAATCTCATAAATTTATTTTCCTGAGAATAAAAATGTTTCACATATGGGCCATATAGAAAAATGACAGAAAAAAAGACTTTGTTATTCTGCCTCTTAAGAAATTACAGTCTAGCTGATCTGAGAAACCTTTGAGAGGACATCACTGGGCTAAGTCTAATGTCATTTGCCCAAACAGATTGCCTATAAAAGGACAAAAAGTGTAATCAAGTAATAATGTCACAATTTTTTCTTGTGCCTACTGCACCTTTTGAATTTACAAAGATCTTTAAATCTTAATAAAGCTTTAAATGGTAGCATTTGTTGCCATTATCAGTAGCCCAAAGAAATACAGTGGGTACTGCCACATCCCCCACAAGGCCTTCTCTATTCACAAACAGCAAGTCCAGGAGGACACCTTCCCTTGCTGGTTCATTCACCAGCTGTGCAAGGAAGTTGTCTTCCACGCACTCCAGGAACCTCCTAGACTGCTTCCTTTCTGCTGTATTGTACTCCCAGCAGATATCAGGGAGATTGAAGTCTCACACAAGTACAAGAGGCATTGATTTGGAGACTATCCCCAGCTGTTTATAGAAGAGCTCATCAGCTGCTTCTTTCTGGCTGGATGGCCTGTAGCAGACTCCCATCACAAAATCTACCTTCATATGGACTCCTCTGATTTTAACCCATAGGCACTCAATCTCCTCATCACCACAATCCATCTCAGTGGTGTCCAAGTCCTCACTTACAAAGAGGGCTATCCCTCCTCCTCTCCTACCCTTCCTATCCTGCCTGAAGCATTTGTACCCCACCATAGCTGTACTCCAGTTATATGAACCAGAAAATCTTAGAGAAGCATGTGTTGTGAGAGTTAGCTTATAGGTCTTTTTGTCTTTTATGATTTCCTTTTGACCTTTCTGTACAGGATTCATCCAAGGAATTTAAGTATTGCAACTATGAGAAGGCCTGGAACTAGAACAGCTATTTTTCATAATCAACGCCAAAAAATGGTAATTATTATAATAAGATAGATTCATTTTTCACTGTGCTGAATATGTATGTCAGTTTTGACCTTTTCATCTTATAGATTTAAATAGTTCTAACAATCTTTCTTCATGAGATTGTGTCGCACCACGAACTAAGCTGGCATGCTGGAAGCCATAACCCATCCCTTCTTCATCATCAGTCCTTCAACATGTTCCCTGAGACCAGCACTGACTACTTTCACAGCCTTCCCTTCTACACCCTTAACTTACATTCCAGCCTTGAGAATTATAAGAAATCATTCTCCACTGCATCCCCTGTTGTAACTAACTGCAGGGTTAGGGGGTCAGAGTGATAATACTTTTGTGATGTCTCCCCAAAGAATATGGGGTGAGAAGAAAATCTCAGGAGTCAGACACAGTGTTCTCGTGCAGTGCCACAATTGGGAGAATTTTATATTATTTTATCTAGGTGTGAAATGTGTTCTGCAAAGAAGGGAAGATGGGGTAAACTTACTCTGTAGGTTTCATTGGTTTCATTGCACTAAAGAAACGCACGTGGGATTTTCATGCTAACATTTGGCAGTGCTGTCCATGTCAGAACTCCCATGCTAATCACCTTTCTGTAGTGGGAGGGGATAAATTTTGCCACCTCTGTTCATTTTACTGAAGCTATGTAAAAAGCATGTTTGGGTTTAGTTCAGCAACTTATGCAATCGTGTTTAAATTCTGGTGAAATCGTGGGGATGAAAGGAGTAATTTAAATGTTTTATTGAGTGGGCACCTCCTTCCAGATTATTTTGAAGGATAATTTGAAATTAAGATGAATGTTGCATTGCAATAAGTGTATGGACTTTTTAAATTCAGCTGTAGTTAGGTGTTACAGTAGGTTTGAAACTTCAACCCCAGAGTCCTAAAACCCAGTTGCTATCCTGTATTGCCCCAGAGTTGCATATAGAAACAATGTATCACAGCTGTTTCATTATTTTTTAATTCTGTTTAAAGGAAATTGATACACTGGTGCTCAGTGCCACCTCAGAGGAAGACAGTAGTTCTCAGATTCATCAGTCAAGCAAAACAAAACGAACCAGTGGAACAAAGAAGGGAAAACAAAGTAGGTTTGCAAAGCCGTAAATACCACACTCTTAGTACACTTGTACCCCGTCAGGTGATAGACTTAAAATGTAGAAGGTGATGTTTGGAAGCAAGCGGGCCTTGTTCTCAGAGTTGATGTTGTCCACATAGTGCTTGGGTTGTCCTAAGAGAGCTCAGTGGTACAGAAATCATTGGTGCCTTGCATATTGCAGTGTTTTAAGTGGTACAGTGCAATCTTTTGTCTGCAAAGTTGATCCTGGGACATGTTGAACAGTGCTGACAGCAACTTCTCTAATACAGTGCAGTTGTGAGAAGGTCAGTCTTGCAAATCCTTTTGTGTTATACTCAATGCATGTTCCAGCCAACGGAAATTGAACAGGATATAATATGGGAGTTCGGGGGGTGGGGGGCTCAAACTGGAGAGTGGGTGTGAAACTGACACTATTTGCACCTGCATCTTGTTTGTCTGAATTACAGTTTGTGATTTTCTCAGGATTTAAGGCGGAGAATCATAATAAAATACTATGTGCAAGAATTCAGTTTGGAGTGGGCTTTCAGAGAGATCAGTTGAGCAAGTGCGCTAGGCACCACAACCTGAAACACAAACATTTGCGGGAGGATTGATGAGAGGCACGGAAAAAGGCAGTTGTGTTGCAAATAGCAAGGAAGCTGTGTACATTTTGGAGAACAAAGAAGGGTGGGTGGATAAGAGATCTGGGCAAAACAAGAGGAAGGCTTTGGCTTTCAACTGGCATTGAAAAATAACGTATCCATTGACAGAATCCACGCAGCAGCAGGAGGAAGAACATCTGATGGAAATTGGACAGACGGAGACTGCTGATGAGGACAATGCAGAAAGCACGCCAGGGGTGCTGGATGACACATGTGTTTTGAGGGCATCCAAAAATGTACCAGTAAAAGCTGACTGCAAAGAGGAAAATCACAGGCAGTCAAAACAAGACTGTGAGGAGGCCAACGGTGACAGACCACTTCTGAAGAATGATGATCTAGACAGTATTTATGTACTGGATGCCACAAAAGAAGGAAATGTGGGTCGTTTTCTCAATGTAAGTAGAAAGTTGCTTGTGTTTTCTTGACTGTCTTAGCTCAAATAAATGAATTATGTATTTGCATAAACTATAAAGCTTTCGTGCATAAAGCATATTTGTGGTAGGTGCATGACAAGGCACGTATATGGTGCTCCCTGCACTCTGAAGTGACAGAACGGCAGAGTGGGTCACACGGACTGTTAGTGCCCCCATGAGATGTTGCGAAATGGCACATTCAGTTGAACCACAAACCTTCTCCCAGACTCATTTTTTTGTTCCCCAGCCATTGTAAATTCTACCTTTAGAGTAAGTATTGTGATACTCTAGGGAATGTCACTACTGCTCAATCATAGGTACACGGTAGGACAGACCACTTTATGAACCTATATGCTAAATAAGTCTCTCAATTTTGACTTGCCAAGAAATAAAAATGAATTACCAAGTACCTCAGCTAAGATGAATGCTTCATAGACGCATCTGCATGTGCTCTGCAAATAACTTATTTCTTTTCATTGACATGAATGTGTCTTATAGCAAAATCCTTGCATATATTTAAGCTGCTCTCCATTGCAGGGGTAATATTAGAGGTTAGGATTAGTAGTGCATCTCACTGAAACTTTTCTTCTGTATCTATGATCATATGTCTGTCGCAGACTGATTATTTGCAGTGCATCCTGAATCAAAGATGAATTCTCGCCATAAATTTCTAGAGGACAGCTTATAAAAAAACTTAATTTTTGTGGACAAAAGTACTTTCATAATAAGATGGAAATAACACTTTAGAGAGACATAGTTACTGCAGAAATAACTGACAATAAATTGAGTAATAGAGATTTTGTGTGGGCTGGAGAAGGGAGGGAAGAAACTACCTTGATTAGTGACAGATACCTGACACAAAATAGGTTCTTCAGCCGATGACGAGGTGGTTCACTGTTTCTAATTCAAATATTCTGTTTTACAGCACAGCTGCTGCCCAAATCTCTTTGCACAGAGTGTGTTTGTAGAGACTCACAACAGAAATTTCCCATGGGTGGCGTTCTTCACAAACAGGTGAATTTTTGGCAGTTTCACATTGTTCATTCAAAGCACAAGGGGAAAAAGCAGTGCTTACTTATTATGAAATAATTGTACTAGGGAGGGGCAGATGCTTATATCGTGAAACTATAAAACTGCTCTCTTACTAGTGACTTACTGTGCACTAAATACTGAGGAAATACAACTGTTGATTTTCACTAATGAGTTGTTCTTCAGTTTTGCACTGAAATGTAAAGTGTGGAAGCTTAATTTTGATGCATCTATTTTGGTGATAATCATCTTCATTGGAAAAATAGGTTTAACTCAGCAAAGATTCACTCATTCTAATGTTGTGTCTCAAGGAATAACCAGCAAATCTGGATGCCATGAGGCAGGATTGGATCCTTCAGGGAACGTTTTGTGGGTCAAACAAGTTGGCTCCAGGCCTTCTCTATGTAGCTACCAAGACAAGTAGGACTTTGTGTGGTCCAGCATGTCCTGGGGAGGTGGCACAAGGATGCCCAGAGGTGAAAACTTCCACTGAAATCCAAAGATGTGGGTGGCAGAAAGGGAGGTACAGAGAGCTGTTGCCAGTGAGAAGATAACAGCTAAACCGAGGAGGTAAAAATAAGTTCTGTGAACAAAACTAGGTGATACACGTGACTGCAGGAGTACTAGGTGAGAACTTGGAATAGATTGTGTATCTTCCATGAGCTTGCCCAGTCACTGTTTTGTTTTATTTGTTTTACATTTCTGGCCTCCAGAACATCTTAAGGCAGCAAGCTCTGGGTTGCAATTATCTACTGTTTGAAAAACCCTCACTTTGTTCTCAGCCCTCTGCCCGGTAATTCACTGGATGTCCTTTATATCAAATCCAGTGAGAAACATCAGAGAATTATTCTCTTCTCTGTAATACTCATGTTTTATTGTATTTTTTCTCAATTGTCCCTTGGTGTCTAATTTGCATTCATTTTTCACAATTAATTTCCTGCCTTAGAAATTTCTTCTCTTGCATGGACTGTCAGAGCAAGTGGTTCACAAGGAGCATGTGTTTAATTCTGATTCTTGATCTTTGCACATATTATAGTGCAATTGCATTAAAACCTACTTTGTCAGACCAAAGATGATAGCCTTCATCACTTGTGTATCTAGAGATCTGTTGAAACCTCAATGTTACACTATCCATAGTAAAAATAATAACACTGTGTTCTTGTTTGGGTGTATTCACTTGTGTGTTTTTCCCTTTTTTTTTTTTTTGTTGTTTGATTTTTGCATCACAAAATTTGCCTGGAAGTTAGAGAGGCTGTTTGGTCTCTGATCCCATCACACTGCTTGATATTTTTTTTTTCTCCTAGATGCATTTATTTGTGCACTCCATAACTCATGTAGGCAAAGCAGGTGCCAGAGGCTCTTTATACCTCTTGGTTCTCTCCCAACAACTTGTTTGTGTGATGCTCCCTACCCCCTAGGATTTTGAGATATGGATGTGTGTCATTGGTGACAAATTGTAAGCACAGTACTGTTTCACTGACTTCAAATAAATTGACCGAGTGTTCTGTTTCTTAGGCATGTGAAAGCTGGAACCGAACTCACATGGGATTATGGTTATGAAGCTGGAAGCATGCCAGAGACAGAGATTTCCTGTCAGTGTGGAGTTCAGAAGTGCAGGAAAAAAATCTTATAGTCAAAGCTTTCCTACTGTCAACACATCTTGTAACTGGAGATTTATGTGCTGCAAGAAGGGACTACTGCACATCACACAGTATACTTAAGACTGTGGTGCTAATTACATTCAACTCAAATGCCTTTCACCTAATTTTGTTTAAGTTTACATTTAAATGTTTGGGTTTTTTTTAGTTTACAGTATTAGAACCGTTTGTCATGAGAACTGGCATCAAACTTTTCCTAGATAATTTCTGTGCTCCCAGTCTTCCCTCCCCAACTCTTCCCATTCACAGGCAAAGTTCACAGTGCACTGGAAGAATTTTGGCTTCTATGCCACCTGTGGCAGAGACGTGACTGATGCATAGCAATGCTGAGTTAGAAAAACTCAGTTTTCTGAAACTCGTATGAATGCAATTCTGCCTATTTGAGGACTAAGAATTATTAAAATACACTTAAGCCTGATGGATCCAGTGGAATTGATTGTCTTGAATAGTGATGAGATTAATCAGAACACTGTGCAGAGCTGCATACATGCTGCAAAGTGAGCTGGGCAAGTCCTGCTGCTGTAGGAGAGAAATGACTGTGGTTTGTTGGATTGCATCCCTCTATGTTGTGGCTCACACAAATCCTTGAGAAATCCAGTGTGCCTCATTTCAGTGTCTTGTTTTGTAGCGTGGGACAGGTGGCCACAGAAAGTCCTTACCATGTGGTTTGTTGATAATAAAGAAATGAACGGCATTAGGTGACACTCAGTGTAGATGCAAGAGGTGACTGAAGTGGAGCAAGGGATGCGTGTGCAAGTGTGTGGCTTTTGAATGTGTTGAAGCCTGGTGCAAAGAAGGTGGTGTCACAGACAAGCAATTTCAACCACTTGAGCTACTGCCAAAGATATCGGCAAAAGTGGTTTTATTGAAGTCAGATGTAAAAATCGGACTTGACAAATTTTGATGGCAAGGTTCACTGTTACTTACTGCAGAGTATATAACAATGGTTCAAAGTTACCAATGCAAAATCAAACTTAACCAACACAAAATTTTAGTGTACTGTAGAACAGGTTTGTGTGCTGTTTCAATCACTTGCCAAAGATTTGCTGTTAGTAAAAGGTCTGTCAGCCTTAAGGAATAACCTTGAGAGGCATCCCAGCTGAAGGGGAGATCGCTGCCATGCAGCCAGCTGCTTAACACGGAGAGTTCAAAGAAGGCTCACTCAGGCTGTCACATCTATAAAGTGGTTGGCTCATAGTCAAATGATACATGATGGAAGAGGCAAGTGTGAGACTCCTAGTACACACAAGTTTGTTCCTTGATCAATGAGTCTTTGGAAGAACTACCTCTATTCATGTGTTGATTGCATGGTCAGTGTTTCAGTTTCCACAGTGACGCTCCCCATGTCAACCTGTGACAGTTTTCAGTGAAAGTTAGGTCTAGAGAAGTTTTTGGCCTGTTATGGCCTAGGCTTTTGCTTCCTTTTTGGAAACTGAACCGAACTACCATAAGTGTGGTCAAGGAGTCAAGTGCATCTATCACAGATGGATTTAAAGCTGACCCTGCAGTTCACCTGACCTTTATTTCCTGAATTTGTGAGAGGCCATGCATGGCAGATCATGAAGAATTGTTTGTTGGTATTTACTTAGCCATTTGCTATGGAAAACACACCTGATGTTTCAAAAGCTAAAGCACCGTGTGGTCTGCTGCTGGTGTGGGCCTTACAGTAGCTATGTGTATGAGGCGGGTCTTTTTGGCTGGCTGTGTTTATCAGGTCTTTCTTTAGGGTGGTGCTTCTTCATTCTCCTCTGCATAAGAATACACTGGGCTGGGTACAGCGGTTGCAACCCAGCTCCTGGTCCCCTCACAGTCCAATGCTTTTACTGCTTGGGAATCCAACTTACCTGGCCATAACCTATCCTCTTGCAAACATACCTTACAAGGTAGGTTTTCTGCCTGTTCTTGTAATTCTATTGAAATGCTTGCTCCTGAAGGTGACTGGCAAGTATCCTCTGCAGATAGGGGCCCTGTCAGTTCAACAGACCTTGTGAGAGTGCTCTGAACTTGCTGTCTGCTCAGTTCCTCTGCTTGCCCTTGGGCAGCTCAGGCGTGGGGGTACTTGTGAACACAGCCCTTCGTGCCATGTAAAAGCACCCAGCACAGGCATTGACAGAAGAATAGGTGGAAACGTTGAGTGTGAAGCACTCAAAAGTGCCTGTGGAATGACAGGTTAGGAACTTCTTGTCAGCCTGTTGGGGATATTAAAAGAAGATGAGAGTGCCTGGTGGGAACTGAGACATGAAGCAGAGTTTGTGAGATACCTTGAAATCAGAATCTCTATTTTCCTCCAGGGGAGCAATAGGTTTTGCAACACTGATGCAGGATAAGCAGAGGGGAATTCTGAAACAAATTTAGCCTTTTTCAGGGTGGTACCTTGTTCCTGTGAAATGGTGTGGGTTGGCCATGCAGTGTGGAAATCGCTGCCTTATGGAGAGCAGGACAGCGAGCAAGACTGACCCAGAGGAGGGGCAGTAGGGATGTGAGGATGTAGAACATCTCCATGGCCTACGGGGAAATAAATACAATGCACACAGTGAGCACACATGCAAAGATATCTGAAGATCACCTGTTGCACAGATATGAAAGAAACTGAACTGGAGTACATTACACTGTTTTATTATTGTGTGCCAAAAAAATATTGAGAGCACTGATTACCAGCTGC
Source organism: Coccyzus lansbergi (assembly GCA_033558105.1). NCBI lineage: Eukaryota > Metazoa > Chordata > Aves > Cuculiformes > Coccyzidae > Coccyzus > Coccyzus lansbergi. The sequence continues at coordinate 24,954 of JAUMJK010001025.1, forward strand.
ACTTATTTTAACAGAGCTATAGGGCTCTTTAGGGCAAGGGTTTGGAGGAAGGGAGTGCAGGGCATTTGCAGAGGGTTTTCCTCCACATATTTTTTCTTTTTCTGTGTTGAAGAACAGACTTGTGCTAGGGAAGTTTTCCTAGCTTAAGTCTCTAATGCACTTGTGAGAGCACTTGAATACAGTTGAGTGATTTGAGAACTCTCTGGTTAATAGATTTGGGAATTGATGTTGCGTAGCAACATCTGGCTAATAGATGCAATCTAATTACAAGCCTGGACACAGGGGCTGACCTTCGCTCTGAATTGCTGCATCTGGGCAGGTTCAAAGAGTTTAGGGAAACCAGCTGGAGTAGTGCCAGCAGTGCTGAAGTCAAAGCTGTTGAAGCCAGGAAAGAGAGATGATCTTAAAAAGTTCCATGTTCCATTCAGTGTGGCTCCTGATGTACCAGAATGTGCCAGATACCTTGTGGCTGATGAGCTGTAAGGAGGTGGAAATTGAAACAAAGAAACTTACGCTTAATAGTATCATTTAACCATTAAGGCAGGGACACTTTATTCAGTGCTGGAGATGACTCAGGATTTGTCCTCAGAGGGTTTCTTCCAAGCAGTGATTTCACAGAAAATATATACACAGATTTTTTTACAAATATATATTCTTTTTCCCCTCCAAAATGACAACTGTACTTTATTCCAGGAACCTCATTGCATGTGCAGAGGGAATGCAATTAGATCAACTCAGAGTCGTTAAGGTGTGGTCATATGTGAATGGTCAATCTCAACAATTCTGGGGACAAGAAGATAAGGGTCATTATAGTTATCTTAGTTATTAATCTTGTTTCTAACACATTACAGTTGATGTTCCATCTCACCATTTACAGATCACCATTTCAAAATGTAGGATTTGTTTACTTACATCCCACTGGGTGTGGAGGAACCTCAGGTAGACCTAAACCTTGGTCTCATGGGCACAATTTTGCCTTAAACCTTGAGTGGCTGATGTTCCGATAGCTTGCAGAAGCATCGCACCTGTGTGAGGCAGGAAGAGAAAATCTCAATGGTGTGGTGTGTCGAGATGTACAGAACAACATGCTTCTCCCAATAGTGCTTGTGCTTTACGATTAAGTGGTGTGCACTCATCATCTGTTTACATAGGCAGCTGGAGAGGTTCAGCCTATGTGTGAGCCATCAGGCTTATGAGCAAGGAAGCACCAGCAAAGCCCTGTGGTGAGGGGCTGGTATGGTAGGAAGTCTGGTATTCACATTCACCCCAGGCACAAGCTTCTCTTTGACCTCCTGACCAAGGAGAAGCCTGATCAGCAGCACTTGGGACAGCCCAGTGCTCAGCTTGCTGGATGAGCACCATGATTGCTTAGAAGGCACCCAAGGAGTCTAAGAGCATGTGCAAAAAGGGGAATTGAAAAGTTCAACGGTGAGAAAGACCTGTGGCCTTCATCTGGAGCAGAGACCCCTGCCCAGGGCAGAGTGCACACACCAAAGGCAGGAACCTTATGTAAATAAATTCTGAGAACTGATTATAATAGACACATCTACTCCAAGCAAAATAATGAATATGTAACATGTTTCCTGGAATCTGTATGAATGTGTATGGAATCTGCAACATAAGAAGGATAATGAGTTCTTGGAATGGGTCCAGAGGAGGGCTGAAGCACCTCCCATACAAGGACAGGCTGAGAGAGTTGGGGTTGTTCAGCCTGCAGAAGAGAGGGCTCTGAGGAGACCGTATAGCAACTTCCCAATACCTGAAAGGGGCTAAAAGAAAGCTGGAGAGGGACTGTTTGCAAAGGTTTGTGATGATAGGACTAGCAGCAATAGGTATTTACTGGAGAGGGGCAAATTTAGAGTAGACATAAGGAAGAAATTCTTCATGATGGGAGTAGTGAGGCACTGGCACAGGCTGCCCAGGGAAGTTGTGTTTAAGGTCAGGTTGGATGGGGCCTTGGGCAGCCTGGTCTGGTGGGAGGTGTCCCTGCGCATGGCAGGGGGCTTGGAACTGGATGATCTTTAATGTCCCTTCTAAACTAAATATTCTATGATTCTATGTATATTTAGCCAGTATAAAAATCAAGTAATCAGCTTCATTGGTTGCACACACAGTAGGTGAAGTTTTCCTCTGTGTGCCCAGTGCTGCATAATACAGAATACCGGCTTAATAATCAAATTGGCATCATCTGGCATTTCACAGCATCAATTTTGTCACCCCAGGCACAGGTTGGCTAAAAGTTACTATTCAAGCTAACCCTACATTGTAGTGTTAAAATCACAAAATCTATACATAATAATCAAATACACAATAAGTTAGTGACTTATAACAAATCATTTCTTCCTTTAAGTTCATTGAAGCGGGTGCAGGGGCTGGGGCAGCTTGTTTATCCTGGAGGAGGCTGAGTAGAGACCTCATTGCTCTCTACAACTCCCTGAAAGGAGGTTGTGCAGAGGAGGGAGCTGGTCTCTTCTCTCAAGTGACAGGTGTGAGAACTGATGGGTTTTTGCTGCAGCTCCTTTGTGATATGTATCTGTCAGGAGACAGATTGGGAGATGTTGTGTAGACAATCTTACCTAAATAAATATTCTTTTGACCATTCTTTGCCTGAAACTAGCATGCAAATCCTGGCCCAAGGAGGGAGGTGATTGTAACAGGAATTTCCCTTGTTTAACACGGCAGACTTGAACTCATTGGGAGGAGACAGAGGGGAAGGAAATAAGTTAAAGACACAAAGGACTGTGATAATGGGTGGTCTCAAATTCTGTTGAAAATGTATATTCATACAAGTATAAAACTTGTGTGGCATAGAGCCTTTGCAGTCTGCCTTTTTTAGAAGGGCATCTGATTCAGCACTGAATTGTAAAATAAAAATATTATCTTTGCTTCGAAGACTTTGTCCTTTTTCATATTTTAGCAGTGAAAGAGTGTTTCTCGCACAGGGGACAGGATGAGAGGGAATGGCCTCAAGCTCCGTCAAGAGAGGTTCAGGCTGGACATCAGGAAAAAAAATTCACGGAAAGGGTGATTGGGCACTGGAACAGGCTCCCCAGGGAGGTGGTTGAGTCTCCTTCCCTGGAGGTGTTTAACAGATGGGTGGATGAGGTCCTGAGGGACATGGTTTAGTGTTTGATAGAAATGGTTGGATTCGATGATCCAGTGGACCTTTTCCAACCTGGTGATTCTATGATCTTATGAGGGATGGGTATTTAAAAGATGGATAGATGAGGTGCTTAGGGATATGTACAGTTGGGTTTGATGATCTCAAAGGTCTTTTCCAATCCAAACACGTCCATAAAAAGAAACCAAGAACTGGATGCCGGTCACGGGTATCGAACCCGCGAACCCCGACCCAGCCTCGCCCAGAGCTGCGGGGAAGAGCCGAGCGCCCCTCCCTCACCACGTGACAGGCGGTGGAGCAGCAGCCAATCAGTGCAAGGGCGACACGGAGGGTTAACTACGCATACACCGAGCCCGAACACGCCTATAGCTCGGCCGGGCAGGCCCATTGCACATGCGCCCATTACTGTACTGGGTTGGACTACTGCGCATGCGCATATCTGGACACAACC
>JAUMJK010001026.1:0-23084 GCA_033558105.1 Coccyzus lansbergi
GGCAGACCCGCACCGCGCAACCTCCTCCACCTTCGCCTTTCCTTTGATTAATTCGTTTTTTTCTCTTTCAATCGCTCATTTCGAGGCAAACCCAGGCGGCGCAACCTCCTCCTGCGCGCACCCTAATATTTTTTTTTTTTTTACAAAAAAAAAATTTTTTTTTCTCTTTCGCCTCCCGCTTTCCAGCGAAACCGCCGCCGCCAATCCTCTTTATTTCTTTTTTTATTCCTTTTTGACCCACTTCCCCTCGCTTTCCTCGGCGGCGCAACCTCCTCCTGCGCGCATTTTATTTTTTTTTTTTACAAAAAAAAAATTTTTTTCTCTTTCATCTCTCACTTTCGGGCGAAGCCGCCGCCGCCAGTCCTCTTTATTTCTTTTCTTCTTCTTTTTTGACCCACTTCCCCTCGCTTTTCTCCGCGGCGCAACCTCCTCCTGCGCGCAGCCTGTTTTTTGTTTTGTTTTGTTTTTTTTTTTTTACCGAAAAAATTTTTTTTTCTCTTTCATCTCTCACTTTCGGGCGAAGCCGCCGCCGCCAATCCTCTTTATTTCTTTTCTTCTTCTTTTTTGACCCACTTCCCCTCGCTTTTCTCCGCGGCGCAACCTCCTCCTGCGCGCAGCCTGTTTTTTTTTTTTAACCAAAAAAAATTTTTTTTCTCTTTCATCTCCCTCTTTCGAGCCAAACCGCCGCCGCCGATCCTCTTTATTTCTTTTTTTATTCCCTTTTGACCCACTTCCACTCGCCCTTCTCGGCGGCGGCCCCCCCCACCTCCCCCCCCCCCCACCCAAGCGCGGAGGCTGGCGGATGCCACGGGCCGCCCCCCGCCGCCGCTCCATCATCATCATCATCACCACCACCACCACCAGCACCACCACCCCGGCTCGCGGCCCCTTCATGCTTGGCGGCCGCCGCCATGCCCCTTCCGTAGCCGGGGGCCCCTCCTCTCGTCCCGCATGTTCAGGACCAAACGCTCGGTGCTCGTCCGGCGGCTCTGGCGGAGCCGAGCGCCCGGCGGCGGCGGCGGCGGCGACGAGGAGGAGGAGGAGGGAGGAGGAGGAGGAGGAGGACGACGAGGAGGAGGAGGAGGTGGATGCGGAGGAGACCCCGTGGAGGCCCCCGGGCGCGGGTGCTGCCCGGGGAAAGGCGTCCGCGCCGTCGGAAAAAACCCGTTGGAGGCGGAGCTGAAGGCGCTGACCCAAGCGGTGCTGAAGAGGCTGAAGGAGAGGCAGCTGGAGGGGCTGCTGCTGGCCGTCGAGTCCCGCGGAGGCGCCAGGACCCCTTGCCTGCTGCTGCCGCCCTCCTCCTCCTCCTCCTCCTCCTCCTCGAAAGCCGAGTCTCCCCCCCGGCTCGGGCAGCAGCGGCTGCCGCTGCCGCTGCTGCTCTGCAAGGTGTTCCGCTGGCCCGACCTGCGGCCCTGCGCGCAGCTCAAGCGCCTCTGCGGCTGCGAGTCCTACGGGAAAGCGCACCCGGAGCTCGTCTGCTGCAACCCGCACCACCTCAGCCGCCTCTGCGAGCTCGGTAGGTGGAACCGAGGCGGGAGGGAGAGGGGACTGGGGGGGTACGGGGGGGGGGGTGGGGGGGTGGGCTCCAGGGGATGCTTGGGGGAGGCTGGAAGGGGGTGCTGGAAGGGGTCTGGTGATGCTGGAGGGGTTGCTACAGGAGATACTTGGAAGATGCTTGGGGGATGCTCAGGGGATGCTGGAAGGGGTCAGGTGAAGCTGGAGGGGTTGCTGGAGGGGATGCTAGGGGGATGCTCAAGGGATTCCTTAGAGGATGCTGGAGAGGATGCTTGGGGGATGCTGGAGGGGATGCAGGAAGGGGTCAGGTGAAGCTGGAGGGGTTGCTCCAGGAGATACTGGGGGGATGCTGGAGGAGATGCTTGGGGGATGCTCGGAGGATGCTTGGGGGATGCTCAGGGGATGCTGGAAGGGGCCAGGTGAAGCTGGAGGGGTTGCTGGAGGAGGTACTTGGAAGATGCTTGGGGGATACTTGAGGGGATGCTGGAGGGGATGCTGGAAGGGGTCAGGTGAAGCTGGAGGGGCTGCTCCAGGAGATACTTGGAAGATGCTGGAGGAGATGCTTGGGGGATGCTCGGAGGATGCTTGGGGGATGCTGGAGGGGATGCAGGAAAGGGCCAGGTGAAGCTGGAGGGGTTGCTCCAGGAGATAGTGGGGGGATGCTGGAGGGGATGCTTGGGGGATGCTTGGAGGATGCTTGGGGGATGCTCAGGGGATGCTGGAAAGGGGTCAGGTGAAGCTGGAGGGGTTGCTCCAGGAGATACTCAGGGGGATGCTCAAGGGATTCCTTGGAGGATGCTGGAGGGGATGCTTTAAGGGGTCTGGGGAAGCTGGAGAGGTTGCTCCAGGAGGTACTCGGAGGATTCTCGGAGGGATGCTGGAGGGGTTGCTCGGAGGATGCTGGAAGGGGATGCTTGGGGAATGCTCGGAGGATGCTTGGGGGAAGCTTGGGGGATGCAGGAAGGGGTCAGGTGATGCTGGAGGGGTTGCTCCAGGAGATACTCAGAGAATGCTGGAGGGGATGCTTGGGGGATGTTCGAGGGGATCCTCGGAGGATGCTAGAGGGGATGCCTGGAGGATGCTGGAAGGGGTCAGGTGAAGCTGGAGGGGTTGCTCCAGGAGATACTTGGAGGATGCTTGGGGGATGCTGGAGGGGATGCTGGAAGGGGTCTGGGGAAGCTGGAGGGGTTGCTCCAGGAGATACTTGGAGGATGCTGGAGGTGATGCTTGGGGGATGCTCGGAGGATGCTTGGGGGAAGCTTGAGGGATGAAGGAAGGGGTCTGGGGAAGCTGGAGGGGTTGCTTCAGGAGATACTCACGGGGATGCTCAAGGGATTCCTTGGAGGATGCTGGAGGGGATGCTTGGGGGATGCTGGGAAGGGGTCAGGTGAAGCTGGAGGGGCTGCTCCAGGAGATACTTGGAGGATGCTGGAGGGGATGCTTGGGAGATGCTCGGAGGATGCTTGGGGGATGCTGGAGGGGATGCTGGGAAGGGGTCAGGTGAAGCTGGAGGGGTTGCTGGAGGGGATGCTAGGGGGATGCTCAAGGGATTCCTTGGAGGATGCTGGAGAGGATGCTTGGGGGATGCTGGAGGGGATGCAGGAAGGGGTCAGGTGAAGCTGGAGGGGTTGCTCCAGGAGATACTGGGGGGATGCTGGAGGTGATGCTTGGGGGATGCTCGGAGGATGCTTGGGGGATGCTGGAGGGGTTGCTGGGAAGGGGTCAGGTGAAGCTGGAGGGGTTGCTTCAGGAGATTCTCGGAGGGATGCCCAAGGGATTCCTTGGAGGATGCTGGAGGGGATGCTTGGGGGATGCTGGGAAGGGGTCTGGGGAAGCTGGAGGTGTTGCTGGAGGGGATCCTCGAGGGATCCTCAGAGGATGCTGGAGGGGATGCTGGGAAGGGGTCAGGTGAAGCTGGAGGGGTTGCTGGAGGGGATGCTAGGGGGATGCTCAAGGGATTCCTTGGAGGATGCTGGAGAGGATGCTTGGGGGATGCTGGAGGGGATGCAGGAAGGGGTCAGGTGAAGCTGGAGGGGTTGCTCCAGGAGATACTGGGGGGATGCTCGGAGGATGCTTGGGGGATGCTGGAGGGGATGCTGGGAAGGGGTCAGGTGAAGCTGGAGGGGTTGCTGGAGGGGATCCTCGAGGGATCCTCGGAGGATGCTGGAGGGGATGCTTGGGAGATGCTCGGAGGATGCTTGGGGGATGCTCAGGGGATGCTGGAAGGGGTCAGGTGAAGCTGGAGGGATTGCTCCAGGAGATACTTGGGGGATGCTTGGGGGATGCTGGAGGGGATGCTGGAAGGGGTCTGGGGAAGCTGGAGGGGTTGCTGGAGGGGATCCTCGAGGGATCCTCGGAGGATGCTGGAGGGGATGCTTGGGGGATGCTCGGAGGATGCTTGGGGGATGCTGGAGGGGATGCTGGAAGGGGTCTGGGGAAGCTGGAGGGGTTGCTGGAGGGGATCCTCGAGGGATCCTCAGAGGATGCTGGAGGGGATGCTTGGAGGATGCTGGAAGGGGTCAGGTGAAGCTGGAGGGGTTGCTCCAGGAGATACTTGGAGGATGCTCGAGGGATGCGTGAGGGGTTGCTGGAGGGGATGCTGGGAAGGGGTCAGGTGAGGATGGAGGGGTTGCTCCAGGAGATACTGGGGGGATGCTGGAGGTGATGCTTGGGGGATGCTCCGAGGATGCTTGGGGGAAGCTTGGGGGTTGCTGGAAGGGGTCAGGTGAAGCTGGACGGGTTGCTTCAGGAGATACTCAGGGGGATGCTCAAGGGATTCCTTGGAGGATGCTGGAGAGGATGCTTGGGGGATGCTGGGAAGGGGTCAGGTGAAGCTGGAGGGGTTGCTGGAGGGGATGCTCAGGGGATGCTCAAGGGATTCCTTAGAGGATGCTGGAGAGGATGCTTGGGGGATGCTGGAGGGGATGCTGGAAGGGGTCCGGGGAAGCTGGAGGGGTTGCTCCAGGAGGTACTTGGAGGATTCTCAGAGGGATGCTAGAGGGATCCCTCGGAGAATGCTGGAGGGGATGCTCGGGGGATGTTCGAGGAGTTGCTCCAGGAGATACTCGAAGGATCCTTGGAGGATGTTGGAAGGGATGCTTGGGGGATGCTTGAGGGGATGCTGGAGGGGATGCAGGAAGGGGTCCAGGGAAGCTGGAGGGGTTGCTCCAGGAGATACTCAAAGGATCCTAAGAGGATGCTGGAGGGGATGCTTGGGGGATGCTCGGAGGATGCTTGGGGGATGCTGGAGGGGATGCTGGGAAGGGGTCTGGGGAAGCTGGAGGGGTTGCTGGAGGGGATCCTCGAAGGATCCTTGGAGGATGCTGGAGAGGATGCTTGGGGGATGCTCAGAGGATGCTTGGGGGATGCTCAGGGGATGCTGGAAGGGGTCTGGGGAAGCTGGAGGGGTTGCTCCAGGAGGTACTTGGAGGATTCTCAGAGGGATGCTCGAGGGATTCCTCGGAGGATGCTGGAGGGGATGCTATGGGGATGCTGGAAGGGGTCAGGTGAAGATGGAGGAGTTGCTCCAGGAGATACTCGGGGAGATGCTCGAGGGGATCCTCGGAGGATGCTTAGGGGATGCTGGAAGGGGTCAGGTGAAGATGGAGGGGTTGCTCCGGGAGATACTCGGGGGGGATTCTCGGAGGGATGCTTAAGGGAACGCTTGGGAGATGCTCGAAAGGATGCTTGAGGAGATACTGGAAGGGGCCCGGGGAAGATGGAGGGGTTGCTGGAGGGGATCCTTGGAGGATTCTCGGAGGGATACCCGAGGGATTCCTCGGAGGATGCTTAGGGAATGCTGGAAGGGGTTCGGGGAAGCTGGAGGGGTTGCTCCAGGAGATCCTCAGGGGATGTTCGAGGGGATGCTTGAGGGGATGCGGGGAATTCACGGTGGGGAGAGGATGCAGGGGACGCTCGAGGAAATGTTCGGGGAGATGCTTGGGATGCTCAGGTGCTTTAAGGGATCCTCGAGGGCTGCTCGGGGCGGGGGGGGGATGCTTGAGGGGGTGCTCGAAGGGGTGTTGGGAGGATGCTGGAGGAGATACTTGGGGAGGTACTCGGGGTGATGCTTGGGGTGACGCTCGGAGGAGGATGCTCGAGGGGATGTTCGATGGGGAGGGGGTGAACCTGTTGCCCTGTCACGGGGCCTGGGGGGGGGGGGGGGGGGTATGCAGTGAACACTGACCTTTGATTAACCACCTCCTAGTGCAAACTCACCTTCCCCCTCAACAAAAAAAAAAAAAAATCACCCAAGAAATCCCATTGCATTGTGAATCTTTTTATTTTTGGGGAGGGGGTGAGGCCCTTTCTCAGCTCAGGGTTGGTTTGTAGGGGGTTGGGGGGGGGGGACTTACCCCAACTCACACTGAGTTTTAACCATCTCCTAGTGCAAACTCTCCCTCCTACCCCCCCAAAAAAAATCAAGAAATCCCATTGCATTGTGACTCTTTTTATATTTGGGGAGGGGGCGAGGCCCTTTCTCAGCTCAGGGTTGGTTTGTAGGGGGCTGGGGGGGGGGGGGGGACACTTACCCCAACTCACACTGAGTTTTAACCATCTCCTAGTGCAAACTCTCCCTCCTACCCCAAAAAAAAATCAAGAAATCCCATTGCATTGTGACTCTTTTTACATTTGGGGAGGGGGCGAGGCCCTTTCTCAGCTCAGGGTTGGTTTGTAGGGGGTTGGGGGGGGGACTTACCCCAACTCACACTGAGTTTTAACCATCTCCTAGTGCAAACTCTCCCTCCTACCCCCCCAAAAAAATCAAGAAATCCCATTGCATTGTGACTCTTTTTATATTTGGGGAGGGGGCGAGGCCCTTTCTCAGCTCAGGGTTGGTTTGTAGGGGGTTGGGGGGGGACGGGACACACTTACCCCAACTCACACTGAATGTTAACCCTCTCCTAGTGCAAACTCTCCCTCCTCCCCCCAAAAAAAAAATCAAGAAATCCCATTGCATTGTGGTCTTTTATGAGATTCTTATTATTTTTGGGGAGGGGGTGAGCTTGGGGGTGGTTGAGAGTGGGTGGACCTTGGGGGTGGCACGTTGAACTTTTATCCGTCACCCTATAAGAGGAAAAGCCCCTTTAACCCGTGGAGCTGTATGGGATGAGCACGGGATGAGGGTTATAATTGTGGGGAGGGGGCTCCCCCCCTGGCCCCCAGCTCCCAGCCAGGGGATTAGGATCCTGCCTGGCGCAGTGTCCGGCTCCACTCAGACATCCCGAGCGGCAGATAGCAGGGAGACTGGCGCCAGACTGGCCCCTTTTGTTTATCTGACAGCTAAATATCAAGGCAATCACCGCCTCTCTGCCCTGCCTCCAACCCCCAGAGCTAAGACAAACAGTTTGGCTAAAAAGAATGCCACTGTTATCATAAGTTCCTATCTTTTTCTCTCTTTTTTTTTTTTTTTTTCTTTCTTTCCCCTTTCTCACGGGCTCTGCCTTTATTTTTTTCTCTCTCCTTTTCTTAATTCCAGAGTCTCCCCCTCCACCCTACTCCAGATATCCAATGGATTTTCTCAAACCAACTGGTAAGTGCGGTTTGTTTTGTTTTGTTTTGGTTTTCCCCCCGAGATTTTTTTAACCCAGGCACATGGGTTAGTGATTGATGGGAACGGTTGGACTCCATGATCCGGTGGGTCTTTTCCAACCTGGTGATTCTAGGATTGGGGGGTGGGGGATAAACAGCCCCTTTCTCAGGGCAAAATGGCCTCATAGAATCATAGAATCAATCATAGAACAGCCAGGTTGGAAGAGACCCATCGGATCATCGCGTCCGACCATTCCTATCGAACACCAAACCATGTCCCTCAGCACCTCGTCCACTCGGCTTTTGTTCCCCTGCCTTGTCCTTGTGCTTTGGGGCTGCTCACCTCCTTCCCTGCCTTCTGATCCTTCCGGAAAGAACTTACAGACTCACAGGCTGGGTTTGGTCGGAGGGGACCTTTAAAGCACACCCCGTTCCGACCCCTCTGCCCTGAGCAGGGACACCTCCCACCCTGTTTCGGTCACGTAGGGTTTACCCAGGACACCCTCCTGCGTAAAGAAGGCGTCTTTAAATTTTAAAAAAAAAAAAAAACTCCAGCAGGAAACCCCAGGAGGGATTACGATGCAGCACAGGCCTCTGCTTGCTGCCGGAGTCACTCGGAAAGCTGGGAAAACCATGGGCTCCGGTTGTGCTCCCACTCCCACCACACCCACCTGTGAATTTGTGGATTTGTGGGGGTTTAGGGTTGGGATCCAGCACCCCTCGTGTTAGCATCTTCCTCGTAGTATGTAACTTTCTCTTAAAACCTGTAGTTTTTTTCTTTGCTGCTTCTGTGTTTCTGTAATGCTTTTGATGCTCCTCCTTATGGAGATGGACTAGTAAGTCGGTTTGATTACAGCGGAAAGAGGAAACCGGCAAAGCCGTCAGCGTCACGGAGGGTTTTAGCTTTATTTGTGGTGTTAAAGAAATGAATAGATGGACTATAACAAGCTGATGGTTGAGCCAGGACAGTTCTCAAAACCTCAGCTGTTCTTCTGAGCAGCAGGAGAAAAGCAGCTGAAAAGAAAGGGTTGGCTTCATCCTAACTGGGAAATAATTCCTTAAAGGGGGGAAAAAAAAAAAAAAAAAATAACCCCAAAAAACGTTGTGTGGCGTCAGGAAACGCAGAGTTGGATGGGTCTGGCGTTCGTGTTGGTTTGTCTCGCGTGTCGTAAAGTGTTTCAGGGCACACAGTGCGACGCTGGGTCCTCCCCCGGGAGAGTTTCCGTCGCTGCAGCCGCAGTTTTGTTTCCTGTAGGAAAGGCGAACGTTTTCCCCGTGGGTTTTGTATTGTCAGAGCTCGCAGACCCTTTGGGAGAGGAGGGGTCGTGCTGCGGCGAGAGAGCATCGTCCTTCCCGCCTCACAAACACGAATTTCTGAGGCGCTGGGGCAAGTCCAGAGAAGAACAACGAAGCTGGGGGAAGGGGCTGGAGAAGAAGAGGAGCGGCTGAGAGAGCTGGGGGTGTTGAGGCTGGAGAAGAGGAGGCTGAGGGGAGACCTCATTGCTCTCTGCAACTTCCTGAGAGGAGGTTGTAGAGAGGAAGGAGCTGGGTTCTTCTCCCAAGGGACAGGGGACAGGACGATGGGGAATGGCCTCAAGCTCCACCAGGGGAGGGTCAGGCTGGACATTACGAGGAAGTTTTTCCCAGAAAGGGTCACTGGGCAGTGGCAGAGGCTGCCCAGGGAGGTGGTTGATTCCCCTTCCCTGGAGGTGTTTAAGGCACAGGTAGATGAGGTCTTGAGGGACTTGGTTTAGTGTTTGATAGGAATGGTTGGACTCGATGATCCGGTGGGTCTCTTCCAACCTGGTTGTTCTACGATTCCATGATTCTATAGCTGGGAACCCCAGTGGACCCTGACAAATGGATCGGCTGAAATCCCTCTGTGTTTTAAAGGAGCCTAATCCCAGACTGAAAAAATCCGGAGAGGGGGCGAAAAGGGCTTTTCTCCCCTCCTCTTCCCACACCCCTCCCCCCTTTTTTTTTTTTTTTTTTTTTCCTAGTGCTGGTCTGCGTGCCTGTTGCTTGTAATTGAATGTCAGGGTGCCAGGGGAGAAGCCCATTTGAGGCTGGCACCAGCTCCTTTGCGGTTGTCTGCGTAAACCCTTGCTTTGGCAGTGAGCGCGTCGGGGGTGGCGGATGAGGTCTTGAGGGACTGGGTTTGGTGTTAGATAGGAATGGTTGGGCTAGAAGATCCGATGGGTCCCTTCCAACCTGGTTGTTCTGTGGTTCTGTGAAATTGGACTGGAAGGAGGAGGAGGAGGAGGAGAGGTGGGGAGAGCTGGAAACAAGGGGAGCTCCGGGAGGAGCAGCTCCCGGCTCTCCAGGGATGAGTGGACGGAGGAGGAGAGGGTTGGCTGTTTGTTTTGCCCTCTCATGAAACTCTAATCAGCCTCTTTCTGCCTTGTGGAAATCAGGAAAGATGTTTAACAAACAAGCGGGTTGCGAAGTGCCAAATATTTTGCTTCAGTGGGAAAAAAACAGGAGATACAAGTGACAGGGGGAGTCGGTTCTACGCCCTGAGCTCAGTATCCCAAGCACGTGCTGGCGTGAGGAAGGGTTGTCTGGCTCTGAGGGTCTGCTGTGGGGTGAAGATCATAGAATCACGGAACAACCAGGTTGGAAGAGACCCATCGGATCATCGAGTCCAACCATTCCCATCAAACACTAACGCTCGTCCCTCAGCACCTCGTCCACCCAGTCCTTAAACCCCTCCAGGGAAGGAGACTCAACCCCCTCCCTGGGCAGCCTCTCCCACATCTATTTAGCAGAGTTTAAACAACCCATCTGCCTCTGCCAGGACCTCGTTTTGAGTTAGCCGAGTGATATATTTATTCATTAGCGAGTGTTGACATAAGGTAGCGAAATGTGTGTAAACAGAAAAGCCGCAGAACATGAATGTGCCATTTCGAAAGGAAAAGTTATTCCTATCGGCCAATAGGAAGTGATTAACACTGCCCATCGGAAGCGCAGGAACAACTGGGTTACTCACCAAAAAGTCCTCCTTTTTTTTTTTTTTTTTTTTTTTCCTTTTGAAAGAAAAGCCCATTTGGCAGCTGAACTCTTGACTAACTGGGCTGCGGCAGGGACCAGCGGAGCCGGGAGGTCTGTTGTTGTAGGTGGGTTTTGCAAGCTCAGGGTTTCTTGGCCTTTCCTCTGTGGGTGAACTGAGGGTTCCCCCCTCCCAGTGTCATAGAATCATAGAACAACCAGGTTGGAAGAGACCCATCGGATCATCGAGTCCAACCGTTCCCATCAAATGCTAAACCGTGTCCCTCAGGTCTACCCACACCTTAAACCCCTCCAGGGAAAGGGACTCAACCACCTCCCTGGGCAGCCTATTCCAATGACCCTTCCCGTGAAAAACTTCCTAATAGGACAAGATACACCTATTGCTTCTCTTTCCTTTCAGATGAACAGAATTGTCTCTGACAGTTCTTATCAGATGTGGCAAATGGGAAGCATTTTACATGCATCACCAGCACAGCTCCTCGACCCCTCTTTCGCCCCAAGCCGTGCCCTTCACCCACCTATCGTTACCATCTCCTGCGGCAGTTTCCCAGCAAGGATTGCTGGCCACGGGCTGGCTAGATGGGAGAGTGGGTGATGCTGGGAAGGCGTGAAGCCTTTCGCGCAGCCGTCTTTTCCCATTGGGCCTTGGGTGGGAGTGATCCTTCCGTTTGGACTTGGGAAACTGAGTCTACACACGCAGTAGAAAGATTCTGCTTTTCAGTCGAGCCCGATGGTGGTAATAAGAATCATAGAATCACAGAACAACCAGGTTGGAAGGGACCCATCGGATCTTCTAGCCCAACCATTCCTATCAAAAATCATTCTGATGGTGACCTGCGGAGGAAAGTCCTGATTACACAAGAATGTATTAAAGAGAGCTTTGAGTTCATTTATCCAGCTTTTCACACCTTCTGAGAACTTGGTTTAGAGTTTGATAGGAATGGTTGGACTAGAAGATCCGGTGGGTCCCTTCCAACCTGGTTGTTCTATGATCCTATGATTCTGGTGTGACAAGGCAATCTCTCCTAAATTTTGCATCACCCTCGCGTGGCCAAGGCTCTTTTTTCTTATTCTTTGGCTCTCGTGCACCACACGTTTTGCATCAAATACCAAGAGAAGAGTAAGGGTAGATTATTCTATATGTGAAAGCCAACTAAGCTGTAAATAGGAATGGTTGGACTAGAAGATCCGATGGGTCCCTTCCAACCTGGTTGTTCTGTGATTCTGTAAATAAACTCATGCCGGACTCTTCAGTTCTTACACAAAACCAGAGTTTAGTTGTGTAGAGAAGCCTGATGAGCTGAAATCGTCACAGCAGATAAGTAAATTAAATCCACGCGGTGGGAAAAGTCAGTGGAAAGTAGTTTTTCTGTAGTTATTTAGGGTTTTTTTATTATTATTTCTTAAGTACGTTGCATCAAAACGTGTTTTAAGTATTTAATGTATAAGTATTTAGTGCTGTGTCTTGCTAAGTGCTTCGTATGGACAGAGAGGCAGGAATACCTGGACCAGCATGGGCTCCAAAAGCAGTCAGCAGTGCCCAAGAGCCTAGAATAATAGGGTGGTTTGGGTTAGAAGGGGCGTTTAAAGGTCCCATCTAGTCCAAAAGCAGGGACAACTTCAACACAATCAGGTTTCTCAGAGCCCCATCCGACCTGGTATTGAATGTTCCCAGGGACGGGACGTCCACCACCTCTCGGGGCAACCTGGGCCAGGGCCTCTCCACCCTCACAGGAAAAAAAAAATTCTTCCTTCTCTCTAGTCTGAATTTCCTTTCTTTTACTTTAAAACCATTGTGCTGGGGGTTGCTTTGTTGTCGGTTTGTTCTGGGTTGTTTTTTTTTTGAAGGTGAGGAAGGTTGAGATGGGCTGTGTGTGGCTTGTCTGGAGGAAAAGCAGGGATTGGTTGGTGAAATGGAGGTGTTTAAGGCACAGGTGGATGAGGTCTTGAGGGACTTGGTTTAGTGTTTGATAGGAAAATGGTTGGACTAGAAGATCCGATGGATCCTTTCCAACCTGGTTGTTCTATGATTCTATGGTTCTATATCAGCTCTGTGTCTTCTAAAGATACTTCGGAGGGTAATTAGTTGAAAGGAAGTAGCTGTTGGGTGATGGGACACAAGATGGGAGCTGACAGTTGTAAAGAAGTCACAAGAGGACTTCCATTTGGTGGATCAGTGAGCCGTCCAGGTGTTTATAGAGGCTCTGAGTCTGTCTCCGTGTGCGGCTTCAGTGCAGATGTGTCGGAAGGCGAGCGAATTCGCAGTCAAACGGGAGCAGCACTGCTGTAAGAGCAGCCTCATCACTCCATCGTTGCGTTTTAAGTCGGGATAGGATTCTCTCAGAATCACAGAACAACCAGGTTGGAAGAGACCCATCGGATCTTCTAGTCCAACCATTGCTATCTAACACCAAACCAAGTCCCTCAAGACCTCATCCACCCGTCCCTTAAACACCTCCAGGGAAGGGGAATCAACCCCCTCCCTGGGCAGCCTATTCCAATGCCCAATCACCCTTTCTGTGAAACCCACACAGTCCTGTCCAGTTTGGTGATGTGTGATCACCACCGAGGACCCGGTGATGTGTGACCCCTGGAGTAAGGCAACGCGAAAAGGGCAAATAACGTCCTTTGCCTCGGAGGGCTTCGTCGGGGGGGGATGGAACTGGGGGCAGATGGAGCCCAGTGTGGGGCAGGGTGGTCCAGCCTGCCTTTAGAAGGCATCTGTAACCCGAGTTGCTCAAGCTGTCTCAAGAGGAAAGGAAGGGAAGGTCTTCTGTCTGCACTAGAAAGGGTTAAAAAAAGGGGGAAAAAGCCTTGTTCTTCAAAGTGTAGAAAGCAGGACAAGGCATCTAGAGAGTGTATCTTGTAGAGTATTTCACAAGTAAGTCCATTTCCCGTCTCCCCTATTGTTTTTGGTTTGATTAAGTATATCCTGTTAAACTGTGCATTCCTGTCAGGGCTTCTACTTTACTCTGAGGCAGGAATTTCTTTTCAGTGGAATTTCAGGGATGAAAACTAGAAAAATTAGTTTATCAGTAGGGAGAAACTTGGCTGTCCTGGGGGGTGGATTTTGCTTTGAGACACAGTCGTGACAAAACAATGTCACTAAGAGAGCCCAAATTTGACGATACCCACGGAATCACAGAACCACCAGGTTGGAAGGGACCCATCGGATCTTCTAGTCCAACCATTCCTATCAAACACTAAACCAAGTCCATCAAGACCTCATCCACCTGTGCCTTAAAACCCCTCCAGGGAAGGGGAATCAACCACCTCCCTGGGCAGCCTATTCCAGTGCCCAATGACCCTTTCTGTGAAAAACTTCCTCCTAATCTCCAGCCTAAATCTCCCCTGGAGGAGCTTGAGGCCATTCCCTCTCGTCCTGTCCCCTGTCCCTTGGGAGAAGAGCCCAGCTCCCTCCTCTCCACAACCTCCTTTCAGGGAGTTGTAGAGAGTAATGAGGTCTCCTCTCAGCCTCCTCTTCTCCAGGATAAACACCCCCAGCTCTCTCAGACGCTCCTCATAGGTTCTGTTCTCCAGCCCCTTCACCAGCCTCGTTGCTCTTCTCTGGACTCACTCCAGAGCCTCAACATCCTTCTTGTGCTGAGGGGCCCACAACTGAACACTGGATTCGAGGAGCGGCCTCACCAGCGCTGAGTCCAGAGGGAGAATCACCTCCCTGGCCCTGCTGGTCACACCATTTCTGATCCAAGCCAGGATGCCATTGGCCTTCTTGGCCCCCTGGGCACACTACTGGCTCCTGTTGAGTCCCTGTCAACCAACCCCCCCAGGTCCCTCTCCTCCTGGCAGTTTTCCATCCAGGCTTCTCCCAGTCTGTAGCTCTGCATAGGGTTGTTGTGCCCCAAGTGCAGGACCCGGCATTTGGCCGTGTTAAACCTCATGCCGTTGGACACTGCCCAGCGCTCCAACCTGTTTAGGTCCCTTTGCCGACCTGTATACCCATAGTATAGAAGCTTGTGTGCCAACTTGATAGATCTTCTCAGGTGCGGAGAGTCCTCAGGCTTAATTCCCCCGTGGTCGTGGCTGAAAAAAAGCTGAATTTGTCTGCAGGATAAGGGGATCAGCGCAGGCTGCTGGCGTGTGTTGCTTGGAGGAGCAGGCTTGGGATGGAGAAGTCCAAACCTTGAGTTCAAATGCCTCCATTGCACGAGGAGAAACCTCTAACAGGGCAGCTGATCTTACCATCCAGGGGAGCACAAACGTAGACCGTTTGCCACAAAAGGGTGGTGGTGAGACCTTTTTTTTTTCCCTTTGGTTCCCCTTTGGGTGAGTTACAGGTGTTGACTAAGTTGGGTGCGTAAAGCCGTGGGTTTAAGCGTTTTTGGGGGAGCTCGTTTCCATCGGAACGGTGACGACTTTGATCTCATTACTCGGTGACTGGGTTGAAGAGGTGGCAGCCAGTCTGTAATTTTTCTACCAGTCTGTAATCAGCATTGGCTGGTGATGAAGCGCAACGCGGAGCCTTGGTTGAGGCAACGAGTTAGGGTGGATGCTTCTTGACGAACTACTCTCTCTGTGCGGACAATTAGTAATTGCTTCCTGCTAAACCCTTTGGAATGTGTGTTCTGCTCACGGCGATGCTGGAAGCCCGAGAAGAACTGGCTATAGACTGATTTTTGTTTCTTCTTTTCCTCCTCTCCAGCAGATTGTCCAGACTCTGTGCCTTCCTCCACTGAAACAGGGGGAACTAATTATCTAGCCCCTGGGGGGCTTTCAGGTAAGTCGTCTCTTCTTGTCCTTCATTTCGGTCGTGAGTTGCATTGATAGAGGGTTCTGACAGAGGGTGAAATGACGCTGGCGAGTTCTGGGGATGTGAGTCGTTGAGAAAGCTGTGCTCGGAGGGGGAATTGGGTTTCGTTTCGGTAGCAGCCGCTGGCTTCTTGTGTAGAGGATGTGTTGAAATCCCAGGCGCGGCTCTCCATCCCTGAGAGCCCCTATTTCCTTTTGAGTTCCAGATTTACGCTCCGTTAATTTTTGGAGCAAGGCAGGAAGAGAAGTGTTTTTGGGAAGGTGAAGTGGTGTTGGTCACCCAATTGTTGGGATGCATGGATTTATCAGAGCAGGTGTGGGCCTGCCTGCCTTGCAGAAGGATTCGGTGTCAAACTTGCCTTGACGTGGTTGCTGGTGTCTCGTCTCTGGGATGAGAGGTACATTTGGGCTTTGCCTCTGGGAGGATAACCAGTATCCCGCATCTCAGGCACAAGGCTCTTGGTGCTGGGGTGGAAAGAAAGGTGACCCCGTTTTTTTTTTAATGCAGAAGGTGTTTGCCGAGTGAGCGATTGCCTCAAGCTCCACCAGGGGAGATTTAGGCTGGAGATTAGGTGGAAGTTTTTCACACAGAGGGTCATTGGGCATTGGAATAGGCTGCCCAGGGAGGTGGTTGATTCCCCTTCCCTGGAGGTGTTTAAGGGACGGGTGGATGAGGTCTTGAGGGACATGGTTTAGTGTTTGATAGGAATGGTTGCGCTCGATGATCCGATGGGTCTCTTCCAACCTGCTTGTTCTATGACTCTATGATTCTATATGATTTGATGAGTCGTGTGGGTCCCTTCCAACTCGAGATATTCTTCGTTTTCCTTGTTTTCCCATTCTCCCTCATCTGCCATTACGGGACAGGTTTGGCCAGCGGTTTCCCCTCCCCTCTAAGGCTTTTTTGTGGGACGGTTTGGCTTGGAAAAGGACCTTTAAAGGTCATCTAATCCAGCTCCACACACATTTTCCAAGGTGCGATACCTCCAGCGCCTCATCTCCCGCCCCAGACCGACCAACTCTGTGGCCAGGCTCTGTCTCTACCCGGATTAAATCGTCTGAAACCATGTACCTGCGTGTACTTGCTGACGCTTGAAGGTGCTTTTCTTTGTCGAGATGTCTCCCTGGTGTATGATTTATTCATTGCCCCGAAACTGGAGTTTCAGAATGAGGCTGGTGGTGGCTGCGCCTGCGTGCATCTGCCGCCGCCTCTCTCCAGGAATCGCGTTTGGTGCGTGGATGTCTTTAAAGTGAGCCTTGTTTGTTTTTCTTTGGGTGTAATATACACCCTGTCTGTTATTTGAGAGGGGAGCATATTGTTTGTTCAAAGGCCCTAATGAGAACTAATCAAACAGAGGGGGAGAGAGAACAGAGAAACTTGTTGCTGTTTTGTTGGGTTTGGTTTTTTTTCTTTTAACACAGAAGAATTTTTTTGCGTTTTTCTTCGTTATTTTGCTATTGCGGCCTATAGCTGCGGGGAAGGAAAAAAATGAGACTGTAGGAAGAAAGAATGAGACTGTAGAAAGAATGAGACTGTAGAAAGAAAAAATGAGACTGTAGAAAGAATGAGACTGTAGAAAGAAAAAATGAGACTGTAGAAAGAAAGAATGAGACTGTAGAAAGAAAGAATGAGACTGTAGAAAGAATGAGACTGTAGAAAGAAAAAATGAGACTGTAGAAAGAAAGAATGAGACTGTAGAAAGAATGAGACTGTAGAAAGAAAGAATGAGACTGTAGAAAGAAAGAATGAGACTGTAGAAAGAATGAGACTGTAGAAAGAAAAAATGAGACTGTAGAAAGAAAGAATGAGACTGTAGATAGAAAGAATGAGACTGTAGAAAGAAAGAATGAGACTGTAGAAAGAAAGAATGAGACTGTAGAAAGAATGAGACTGTAGAAAGAAAAAAATGAGACTGTAGAAAGAAAGAATGAGACTGTAGATAGAAAAAATGAGACTGTAGAAAGAAAGAATGAGACTGTAGAAAGAAAGAATGAGACTGTAGAAAGAATGAGACTGTAGAAAGAAAAAATGAGACTGTAGAAAGAAAGAATGAGACTGTAGAAAGAAAGAATGAGACTGTAGAAAGAAAGAATGAGACTGTAGAAAGAATGAGACTGTAGAAAGAAAGAATGAGACTGTAGAAAGAAAGAATGAGACTGTAGATAGAAAAAATGAGACTGTAGAAAGAAAGAATGAGACTGTAGAAAGAAAGAATGAGACTGTAGAAAGAATGAGACTGTAGAAAGAAAAAATGAGACTGTAGAAAGAAAGAATGAGACTGTAGATAGAAAGAATGAGACTGTAGAAAGAAAGAATGAGACTGTAGAAAGAAAAAAAAGACAAGAAGCAAAACAACACAATAAGGATGTTGTTAATTTTTTTTTTTTTTTTCCTTTTCCCTCCTGAAATACACCCGTTGCGGAGGAAAAGAAGAGAGTTAGGTTCCACAGGATGCCACATGAAATAAGCAGAGGAAGTACTTGCCTTTAAAAAGGGGGCTTTCTATAAGGTTAGGCCTATTGATAACATCTCGTCTGGCTAGTCCGGCTACTCCTCTCCCGAAGGGAAGGCGCAGGAGGTGGGGGCTTGGGCTGCAGGAAATAACACCGTCTTGTTCCTGGTGCCTCCCAAAGGGCTGTGGGAAGGGGAGCCCCAGCTCTCTAATTGAGCCTCCTCCCCAAAAAAAAAGCTTATTTCCCCTGTGAAAATTCAGGGTTGGTTTTTTTTTTTTTTTACTTATTTCATTGTATTTTTGTTATTTCAGTCAATGGGATTTTTTTTTTTTTACTTATTTTGTTGTATTTTTCTTATTTCAGTAGATGGGATTTTTTTTTACTTATTTTGTTGTATTTTTCTTATTTCAGTAGATGGGATTTTTTTTTTTACTTATTTCGTTGTATTTTTCTTATTTCAGTCGATGGGATTTTTTGGTTTTTTACTTATTTCGTTGTATTTTTCTTATTTCAGTAGACTGGATTTTTTTTTTACTTATTTTGTTGTATTTTTCTTATTTCAGTAGATGGGATTTTTTGGTTTTTTACTTATTTCGTTGTATTTTTCTTATTTCAGTAGACTGGATTTTTTTTTACTTATTTCGTTGTATTTTTCTTATTTCAGTAGACGGGATTTTTTTTTTTTTTTACTTATTTTGTTGTATTTTTGTTATTTCAGTAGATGGGATTTTTCTTTTTTTTTTTTTTTTTTTTTTTTTTTTTGTCTACCTTATCAAAGGTTCACCCCCTTAAAAAGCCTGGAAACAGCCTTTTACCATCATTAACCACTCTTTTTTTTTTTTTCCTCCCTAAATGTAATTGTACCCATTTAGTTTAATGAGGAGCTGATAGGAGAGTTGACTCATGAAGGGACAAGGTTAGCTACCCAAGCCCTGAAACAAAGCCGAGTGCCTCCACATGAAAAGAGCATTTGTTTTGAATTTGCTCTGATTTACTGGCATCTCCCTTCCACACGCAGAAGAAGTGCAGCGCTGAAAATTCCCAACTGGAGAGACCCAGCCGAGAAAGGAAAATAAACGCACTCCGCAGCAATCCTCCAAAGCTCGCTTTCTCCTTTCTTTCTAACTCTCCTTTTGCGTATTTTAGTTAGCAAAAGAAGTATATTCGAAGAGGGCTTCCATGGGTTATTGGCAGGGCACGCGGGGAGCGCTTTGGCTGAGTCTTACCTGAGTTTGAGCAGATGGGGATGGGTGATGCTGGGTGGAGATTCCGGGAACCCTCACCCCCGTGTCCGGAGTTCCTTGATGAAAGGGTGGCTCTAATTAAAAAAAGAAAAAAAAAAAAAAAAGAAAACCCCTGATTTTGATAGATACAGAAACTGGAGCAGGAGACTGAGGAAGAATTAAAAAGAGATTAAAAACAATTGGCCTTAGCATATGTGCTTCTTTCAGGGTTTTTTTTTTAGGAATTGTGATGCTGGAGGGAGCGGGGCTCTTCTCCCAAGGGACAGGGGACAGGATGAGAGGGAATGGCCTCAAGCTCCACCAGGGGACATTTAGGCTGGAGATTAGGAGGAGGTTTTTCACAGAAAGGGTCATTGGGCATTGGAACAGGCTGCCCAGGGAGGCGGTTGATTCCCCTTCCCTGGAGGTGTTTAAGGGACGGGTGGATGAGGTGCTGAGGGACATGGTTTAGTGTTTGATGGGAATGGTTGGACTCCGTGATCCCGGTGGGTCTCTTCCAACCTGGTTGTTCCATGATTCTGTGATTCTATAAGAAGACGTCATGAGTGGATGGTGGCGACGGGTTCCTATAGCACCGTAGGCTTTACCCACCGGTGATGGGCTGGTGATGATGCTGGTGTAGTAGCAGTCTTCAGAGTCAGTAGACCTGCTCCTAACATCTGGAAGCTGGAAGGGCCGGATTCAGTGATGCAGATCGCTCTCGGCGCTGAAAATGCGGGCGTGGGGCCAACCTGGGGTTCACAGCTACTCCGACAGGGAAACCATGTGGAGAGTTTATCCTGGAGAAGAGGAGGCTGAGAGGAGACCTCATTACTCTCTACAACTACCTGAGAGGAGGTTGTGGAGAGGAGGGAGCTGGGCTCTTCTCCCAAGGGACAGGACGAGAGGGAATGGCCTCAAGTTCCACCAGGGGAGATTTAGGCTGGAGATTAGGAGGAAGTTTTTCACAGAAAGGGTCATTGGGCATTGGAATAGGCTGCCCAGGGAGGTGGTTGATTCCCCTTCCCTGGAGATGTTTAAGGCACAGGTGGATGAGGTCTTGAAGGACTTGGTTTAGTGTTTGATAGGAATGGTTGGACTGGAAGATCCGATGGGTCCCTTCCAACCTGGTTGTTCTGTGATTCTGTGAGTTTGAGAGGATGATGGCAAGAAGGACTTTAAAAGGGGCGCGGAAGAGAAGGCTGCCCGTGGAGCTCTCCCCAGGGATCCTTTGATGATGAAGGGTCTCAGGTCTGGCCACTGCCGGCGTCACAGTCTCGTTCTGGAGGATGAAGGCAGTTTCCCTGATAGATACCAGAGATGCTGGAGGATGTGCGAGGGGGAGCGGCACGTACAGGGTGTATTTCCCCCTTTTGATAACCAATCTGAGCCATTCTTTCCCTCCCTCCTCTCTCTCTCTTTTCCCCTTCCTGGCCCAGGAATGCAGTATTTCATAGTCCTTGATGTTGTGCTGGTGTCTTCTCCTCATCCTACCTCCACTTTCTCTTCCCCAGACACCCCATTTCTTCACTGACTAATTCACCCTTCAATCCCTGAGTGTTGTGGCTCTTGCTTCCCTATTCTTGCCTTTTTTTTTTTTTTTTTTTTTTTCTCATATCTTCATTTTTTAATTACTGGCCACTCTGTGGGTAGGCCAGGATTCCTTGCTCCACTGAGGGGAGATTTAGGCTGGAGATTAGGAGGAGGTTTTTCACACAGAGGGTCATTGGTCATTGGAACAGGCTGCCCAGGGAGGTGGTTGATTCCCCTTCCCTGGAGGTGTTTACGGGACAGGTGGATGAGGTCCTGGGGGACTTGGTTTAGTGTTTGATAGGAATGGTTGGACTAGAAGATCCGATGGGTCCCTTCCAACCTGGTTGTTCTGTGATTCTGTGATTCTGAGGTGGTTGTGCTCAGGTATGAACAGTCCAGATCCTTTGTGTCCTTGGCATTGTTAAAGGAGAGAGGAAAAAAAAAATATCCCATTGCAGAAAAAAAATAATTTCTGAAAATAGGAGACAGTGGGTGGTCTTCCCAGCAGATGTGCTTCATTACTCTCTCCAACTACCTGAAAGGAGGTTGTGGAGAGGAGGGAGCTGGGCTCTTCTCCCAAGTGACAGGGGACAGGACAAGAGGGAATGGCCTCAAGCTCCACCAGGGGAGATTTAGGCTGGAGATTAGGAGGAGGTTTTTCACACAGAGGGTCATTGGGCATTGGAATAGGCTGCCCAGGGAGGTGGAGGTGTTTAAGAGACGGGTGGATGAGGTCTTGAGGGACATGGTTTAGTGTTTGATAGGAATGGTTGGACTGGAAGATCCGATGGGTCTCTTCCAACCTGTTTTTTCTGTGATTCTGTGATTCTGAGTGGTGACGCTTGGTGGGTGCTGAACCAAGGTGCTGCAATACTTGAGGCTGGGAGACCTGCGAGGCTCTTCCGGAGAGAGCGCAGCCTCAGTTTCTCCCTCCTAGCTGGCTCTGAACAGAAAAGAGGGGAAAAGATTTCTGGAGGCGCATCAGCATCACCCCCTGCTCCAGCTCTCCCCGGGGAGTTGGGACCTCGTCTGGTTTAAAGGACTGCTTGGCTGAGTGACATTTCATTCCAAAATCGTGGGCAGGCTGGGAATCTTTCACTATGCCTCTGATCCCTGCTGGTATCTGCTCACCAGGGGAAAAAAAGCACCTTGTTCAGATCCGGAGCTCTTCACCCGCAGAAGCGTCTCCCCATCGCTTCCCCCTCACCCCCACCCCCCCCAGGCCCTCCACGTAAACAGGATCCTGCGTGGTTTCTCCAGACAGAGTCCTGCTTGTGTTTTCCCACTCCCCCCCCCTTGCTCTCCACCTCCCTCTCTACAGAGTTTATAACCTCCTGTGAAATGCCTTTATTTACAAATTGGCATCCTATTATAATCTGAAACTGAGACATCTTCCTGTGGAACCAGGATTGTATATTTGTCCCAGGGATAAACAATTGCTTGGGATTTTTTTTTTTTTTTTTTTTTTTAGTAAGTCGCTTATTCTTGGTTTATTTTTGAGCGTATATGTCCTTCTAATATTTTTTAATTTGCTTTGAGCATTACAAGGCGCTGCACCCTTTCTATCCCAGCGTTGTCGGGAGACGTGACTTAGCCCCCATTGCTTACCTAAAAAAAAAAAAAACACCGTCCCATCCTGGAAAAGACAAGGTTATCAGGGGTTAACGCCTAGATGACAGCACTGGAGCCTCTGGAGCAAAGCAGGCTGCCTGCCAGACTAGGAGCCTCCCTGCTCGCCTCGCACATCATCTGACCGTGGCCGGCAGGGAGGAGGGAGCCGGCACTTGGCATCAACCCCAGGTCTCTTGGCTTGGCTGCCTGCTCCAGCTCCTTTGGCCCTGTGGGTTTTTTTTTTTAAGGGGGATCTCACCCT
Source organism: Coccyzus lansbergi (assembly GCA_033558105.1). Taxonomy (NCBI): domain Eukaryota; kingdom Metazoa; phylum Chordata; class Aves; order Cuculiformes; family Coccyzidae; genus Coccyzus; species Coccyzus lansbergi. Next base: position 21,910 of record JAUMJK010001026.1, read on the forward strand.
CTGGGGACCCTTGCACTGAGAACACGACTGGGATAGCCCTGTGCTGCCGCGGGGATGCTGGGGGCATCCTCCTCCTGGCTCTTAGCTCGTTAAAATTCCCTCAAAGCAGTAGGACCTATTTAATAATTGCATTTACGTGCTCTGGAGCCTTTTGATCCTTTCCTAGATACTGTTCCGTGATGGGTTTTTTTCAAAAAAAAAAAAAAAAAAAATATGATGGCAGAGGCACTCCCCCATTAAATGCCGGGTGTTTTACTCCATCTCCGTACCGCTTCATTAAATCCATTTCTCCAGGCGCCGACAGATTTTCCCAACCAACCAAGCGATGCCTTGAGAGAGCAGCTGACGATAACAGGCAGAGGAAGCCCCTCACCCCCCCCACCCCCACCCCCTCACCCAGAGAGTCCTTCATGGTGAAAGTCATGATGAGTGGCCTCAAACTCCACCAGGGGAGATTTAGGCTGGAGATTAGGAGGAGGTTTTTCACACAGAGGGTCATTGGGCATCGGAACAGGCTGCCCAGGGAGGGGGTTGATTCCCCTTCCCTGGAGGTGTTTAAGGGACGGGTGGATGAGGTCTTGCGGGATTTGGTTTAGTGTTTGATAGGAATGGTTGGGCTGGAAGATCCGATGGGTCCCTTCCAACCTGCTTGTTCTGTGATTCTGTGAGTGCTGCTGGGCTTGTACCGTGCGAGCTGTTGCTTTTTTTTTGGGGGAGGAAGAAGGACAAAAAAAAGCTGGATGTTGGAAGTTAACGTATCGTCCCGAACCCTGCTCTGTTTGCAAAACGGGCCCTGATAAGCGCCGGCAACTTGATCGCTGGGGACATTTAAAACTCCAAGGGACAAAAACACTCCAAGAGGAGCAGCCCTGGGGCTGGCAGGGATGTGGGCTGCATCGTTTCCATTGCCGCTGTCTGCCAGAAGGTATCGCTTACAGTAGGGGAACCAGTAACATTAACCACATGCATTTCCCCACCGCCAGCTTTGGGGGGGGGGGATGCCTATTTCTAACTGCGCCGGCCAAGACTGCAAGCTGGGGAAAAAAAAAACAGGGGTACAGCCCATTTTAGGGGGCACAGGGCAAAAATGGGGTGCGTGGAGCACCCCTAACCCTAAGCCGAGCGCGTCAGGACAGTCATGGGCTGGGTGGCGGGTGCTGACCGGAGCCAGGCGT
>JAUMJK010001027.1:0-169849 GCA_033558105.1 Coccyzus lansbergi
GGGCCCAGGTTGCAGTACCGCTCCGCGGCCACAGCACGGCAGCACCGAGCTGGATCAAGCTCTTTTGACGTTGTTCCCGTTTTCTCTCTTCGCGAGTTCGAGCCCGACGGGCACCGAATAGGCCGGAGCGGCAGCTCCCGCGGCGCTGCCCGCACAACCCTCCCGAGCTGCCGGGCTCAGCAGCGGCGCAGACCGCGCCTGCCTTCCCTCGGGCCGAGCCCCAGCGAGCTCCGCTCTTCCTGAGCCGAGGGGACGCTCGCAGAGCCCTCTGCGGCCACAAAACCTCTCTCACCTTCACCTTTACCTGCCCAAAGTGGACTCTCCTTCTATTACCCTCTCCCCTACGCTACTTCTAAAACCCCTTCTGGCCGTTCCTAGCCGCCGGCGCCCGGGAGGGCAGCGAAGAGCAGAACCGAGCCGTCCCGAACGGAGCCGACAGAAGCCGAGCCGCTCCTTGAAATGAGCCGCCCGGTCCCCGCCCCTCCCGCTCGGGCTGCAGTTCCGCTCCGCGGCCACGGCACGGCAGCACTGAGCCCACCCCCATTCATTCCCGAGGGCGTCAAAGGGCTGCGCCTTTCTCACTCTGGGGTCCCGGGGAGCTGGCTGGTCCCTGCACCCCCCGGGAGGCAGGAGCTGGGCTGTCCCAGCTGCAGGGCTGCATGTGGGGGGGCTCCTTCCACAGGAGGTACCTGATGCGCCCCCCCACCCCGCCCCCCCAAGCCCAAGGTCGAGCTGAGAACAGACACAACTCATCACATACAGCTCAAGCACCTCAAGATAGAGACCTGGGCTGGACAGGGCAGCTTGGGGGGAGCTGTAAAAACCCACAGAGCTGGGGCCTGGTACACTTGCCACAGCCTTACTGGTGAAGAGTTTTCTAACTCTCCCCTAGAAAATGTTTTTCATACTGCTCTCATATTTACCTCCTCTGATACCGCTGGTACTGATGTACATTAGGAAAAAAAATCCTGGCAATATAGTCAAGCTAACAGTTTTCTTGGGCATTTCATCAAAAAGTTCTGGGCAAAAACAGTAGGAGCTATCGCTACAACTACACTGGAAATCTCATTTAGGCTAAGCCTAAATCCTTAGGGCCCCAATAGCTGATAAAATAAAATCCCTACTTCTACTAATAAAACAAGGACAATGAAAGACAATATTGACTGCAAATGTTTGTGGTAACATTTCTCTGAAGCTGCCTTACTGCGGAACAATTTTACTCTAAGACTAAAAAGCAAATCCACATTCATTACCTGAATCTCACAGAAGATACCATGACAGTGGCTCAAATGCACCACGAAGAAAACCACACAACTGTTCAAAACCCAGCGCAGAAAGGAAGAAAGGTAGGATTCTGCAGCCCCTTCCTTGAAGTGTATTGCTAACAGTTACATGCAATATGCTTTACATAAGCACAGTCCCATCTACCATTAAGATAGAACTGAGCTTTCATTAAACTCCTTTCATCTGTCTCACAAAATAGCAAATTCAGACACATTCCCATTTCTCAGCAGCGGGACGAGCAGCAAACTCTAAAGGGCGTGTTCCACTGTTTCTTCTCCATCCTCTTCTTGCCATTTTCCCAGCAGTCTTCCTGTCACGTTCAGCCACCTCTTATGCGTAGTCACGAGGCTAAAACTCAAGTCCAATAAAGCTGTCAGAGAGAAACTAAAAAAGTGAGCAGACATAAGAGGAAAAGCTGCGTATCCCCTGCCCTCCCCACAGCCCCGCACGGCACCCCGGGCAGGAACAGGAAGGGTTCAGGGGGACGGGAGGGACACGGGGCACTGTCCCTCTCCCAGTCCCAGCCTGTATCCCATTGGCAGCAGCCAGCGGGAGGGCATGTGCTACCGTGTCTGTGGTGTGTGTAAGCATGTACGAGGCATAGACATAACAAGCACATGGCATGTGTGGCATGTGTGACATGTTGCTCATGTGTGCAAGGCATGTGCATGTCATGTGGATGGGGTTGTTCTGGCATTAGCAGATGCACAGCGTGTGCACGGGCGCAGTGGTGTATGCATGGCATGTGCGTGGTATGTGCATGGCTCGTGCGTCATCTTGATGGCATGTGCTACCGTGTGCAATACATGTGGATGATGTGCACACAGCACATACATAACATGCACATGGCATGTTTGCCATGTTGCTTGCAAGTGCAAGGTATGTGCGTGGTATGTGCATGTGTGGTGTGTCATCTTCAGGGTGTGTGCTAGCATTGGTTATGATGTGTGGATGGTTGGTAAAAGGCACGTACATAATGTGCATGGAGTGTGTGGCGCGTTGCTTGCAGGTGCAAGGTGTGTGCATGACGTGCATGAGTTGTGGTGTGAACCTAGCATGTACACGGTGTGTGCATGAGGGCAGTGGCATGTGGGGCATGTGTCTAGTGTGTGTGTGGCATGTTTGTGGCATGTGGCATGCACATGCTTGTCTGGTCAAGCCCATGGCACCCTAGTATTATATAATCAACAGTGATTAGCAAAGACAAGTCCCGAGAAAGCCACATACCCGAATGCTGCTGGCCTGCAGGGCACCACCACGTTGCTTCTCCCCCTCTCACTGTGGAGGGGTCAGGATCCCGCAGGGACTCTTGTTGACAATACTCCTGTCAGATTCTCTCTGCTGACAAAGCAAAAGGAGTTGTTAGGACAAAATACTCCAAGTAACCCTGCTTTAAATGAGCCACCGCCCTCCCATGCAGCTCTCACCACTACGAGTGACACGCCAACACCCAGCAAGCTCTAAGCTGTGCCAGACTGGCCCGAGCCACAGGACCGGGCAGAGCTCCCCTAGCTCTCCCTGTCACTCTGAGGCAGTCGGAAGGAGGAAAGCGACCGAGTTCTCCGAACAGAGGCTTTCCTCGAGGGAGGCAGGATACCTTAGCACTTGAGCTAACGGGAGAAATATTTTAGTGGCTGCTCTTTCCCAAACGACGACCTCTTGAGGCACCACTTCAGCCACACTTGAAGTAAAGGACAGACACTGAGGAGGCAGCGAGAAGAATGAGCTCTTCTACAAACAACTGAGAGTAGTCACAAGATCGCTACCTCTAGTCCTCCTGGGAGACTTCAATTTCCCAGATATTGGCTGGGAGTATAACACAGCAGAAAGGAAGCCGTCCCAGAGATTTCAGAAGTGTGCGGAAGAAGACTTCCTCACACAGCTGGTGAGTGAACCAACAAGGGACTGCAAGGAAGGTCAGTGTGCATGGGGACAGCACAATGTGCATGGGGGACGGAATTGCATGTGTGTGGCGTGGGCCTGGTGTGTGGCATGTTCATGGTGTGTGGCGTGCACAGGTTTAGCTTATAGAAGAGCTCACCAGCTGCTTCTCCTTGTCTGGGTGGTCTGTAACAGACTCCGTCACAGTATCCACCTTCTTGAGGGCTCCTCTGATTTTAACCCACAGACACTCGGTCCCATCCTCACCATAATCGAGCTTAAGGCTATCAAAGCAAAAGGAAGGAGCTGTTAGGGCAAAATACTCCAAGTAACCCTGCTTGAAATGAACCGCCCCTGCAGCTCTTGCCACCATGCCCGACACCCCAAAAAAGCGACCACCCCGCTGGCAATTGGCCAGGTTTGCCCTGATATGATTAATTTGCCCTTTTATAGTAAATTTGCCCTTTGGTGGCAATTGGCTCAGTTTGCCAATGGTCATTTTGCCCATATATGATTTAATTGCCCTTTTATGGCCTCCATGACGCCTCTAGAACCCACAGGACCCTCTGGAGTTTCCAGGGTCACCTCTAGGACCTCCAGAACCCCTCTAGAACTCCTCTAGAGATGTCCAGGACCTCTCTAGGGCTCCTCTAGAGATTCCACTAGGACCTCCATGTCCCCTCCAGAATGCCCAGGACCTTACTAGGCCCCCAATAACCCCTCTAGAACCCTCTAAGACCCCTCTAAGACCATCAGAACCACTTTTGAACACCAAAGACCACTCTGCAGTCCCCAAGGAAACTTCTAGGATCCCCAGGACCCTCAAGGTTCCCCTCCTGAGTCCCCCCTCCCTTTCCCAGTGCCCACATTCCTCCTCCCAGCCATTCCCAGTCGCTCCCAGTCCCCATATTCCCCCTCCCACTGCTCATATCCACGTTCCCAGTTGTGCCCAAGCCCCCTCCCAGCCCTTCCCAGTACCCATATTCAACCTCCCATTGCCCCGTTCCCCCTCCCACTGCTCATATCCATCTTCCCAGTGCCTCCGAGCCCCTTCCCAGCCATTACCATTCCCTCCCCATCCCCATATTCACGCTCCCAGTTCCTCCCAGTGCCCCGAGCCCTCCTCCCAGTGTGCGCAAGCCCCTTCTCAAACCTTCCCAGTCCCAGGCAGACTGAGACTCAGGAAGACGCGGGCAGGTGCATTCATTTGCGTTTATTGCTGTTTGCGAACATCACTGTTAGACGCACCTAACACTTCTCAAGGTGAAACTCTTCTGACAATCAAACTTGAGAATCCCTCCGTGCCCCGAGGCGGCCCTGCCCCTATAACGTCATCGCTCCGCGCCGCGAGAAAGGCCCTGATACCCCATTACGTCATCGGCGCGCGCCGCGAGAGGGCCAGGCCGCAGCCATGGTGCAGCTCGGTGAGTGGTCGCGGCCGTGGCCCGCTCGGCGCGGCCCGGCCTGGCCCCTAACCGCCCGGACGCTCTCTTCGCAGGCAGCCGCCTCCTGAAGGGCTACCGCGGCGGGCACGTCGTGATCCGCTTCGCCCTCGGAGGCTGCACCAACCGACCCTTCTTCCGCATCGTGGCGGCGCACAGCAGGCGCGCCCGCGACGGAAAATACCTGGAGCAGCTCGGCTGCCTGGACCCGTTGCCCAACGCCCACGGCGAGAGGGTGGCGGGGCTCAACCTCGAGCGGCTGCGCTACTGGCTGGGCTGCGGCGCGCAGATCTCCCGACCCGCCGAGAAGCTGCTGGGTAGGCCCCGGGTGGGCTGGGGCGGGGGACCCGGGGCGGCTCGGCCTGGCTCACCGCCTCTCCTTGCAGGTCTGGCCGGGTTCCTGCCTCTCCACCCCATGACGGTTACCGGCGCAGAGAGGCTGCGGCAGCGAGCACAGCAGGCCCCTGCACCCTGACAGAAGCTCCCATCTGGCTGTGCTTCCGGCCACATTAAAAAGTTATCTGCACTCTCTGCGTTTGTGCGTGTGCTGCCCTCTCCAGACTCCCCTTTGAAAAGTTTGCTCTTGCTGCCAGATTTGGTGAGGCAAATATGAAAGTGAGGGCCCTGTTATAGTGCAGCTAGGGAACCGCTCCAGGCGACACATACAGCTTTTCCTACAGGCACACAGTTAGCCCTAGCATCTCGCCTTCTGCAGCAATGGCATCTCTTACTGCTAGCTTCCATTTGCTGCCCTTGTCAAGTATTTTGACTCCTGATACACTGCAACAGGCCAGCCCCCTGGTCCAGACAAATGCACGGGACTGCGGCTAAGTTCCTGTTCAGTTTCTTAAGAGAACATGAGAGGTTCTGGGCCTATTCGCTCATTTACACACAGGAAGGAAAGGTTCAGCCTTGAGTGGAAGGCTTTGCAGGAAGTGAGGTATGATTCTTATTACTGCATCTCATATTTGACACTATCCTGAGAAGCAAGAAACCCACTGAAGTATCTCTCCTACCTTAGATACACCACTTGCTTTTGGGGGGTTTCCTCTGCAAAGGTCAGGCACAGACAAGCTTTCACTTTTGCATTTCCATAAGGCCTGTAAGCGTAACCACCCTGACAGAGGAAGAATAGACAAAACACTCTAAGGGGCCTGCTCGCTTTTCACAAAATTACAATACTGAGAATGGGTGGGGGTTTTTTCTGCTTTCTGAATGAAAGATTAGATGATTAGGAAACCACTCTTTGAATGGATGAGGCTGTGAAGGTGTTGTTTTTCTAACACCTACCCCTTCTTCCATAAGTCATCATGTCTTAACAAGCAGAGGTACAGAAAAGCAATTTTGATAAATTAAACGGATGCTGGAGATCTCCCTTGGCATTTCCACTCCAGCAGTCATAGAATTGTCAGGGTAGTTATTGTAAGTAATAGAATCCATGGATGGTCTGACGGTAGTGGTATCTAAAAGTCTCTTGCTAGGGTTGTTGTCTACTCTGAGGGAGGAAGAACATACATTGAGAAAGCCACCTTTTACCGAAAGACAAATTATTCTCTTAATAAAATAAGGTGCATCACCTATAGCATACAGAATGAATTGCCCAGACAACTCTTTTAAAATAGTTTGCAATATAGCTTTTTTTTTTTCACAGATAGAGTCATGCAGTTCTATTTTATGTGATTCTTGGAAAGACTTAATTTTCTTTGTTCTGAGATACAGAAGAAATTCCAAAATCATTAGGTTGTCTTTTTTGAGACACAAGCAGAGGTCAAGTGAATTGCAGATACCCAGAAATGGTTACAGCTAGCTTAATTACAAACATGAGACAAATGATGAGGTGCTTTTTCCCTCCCTCTCCCCTTTTTTCCCTACTTCTGTACTTGTGTTACAAATACATTTATGAACATCCACAAATGATTGTCATCAAACAACCTTTAATGATAAGACCTTACTCAAAATTAACCTTTCGGCACTGCTGAAGAACTTGGAACTACAGCGCAGCATAAAATCACTCTCCTGCCCGAACTCATGCATCTTACTTCTAAGCAGCACCTCACAGATTTAGACAGAATTTAAAGCGTTTGGATTCTAAAAGATAAACAACATTTTGCAGCTCACAGTTCAACAGTGACCATCTATACTAGCTTCCATAAAATAAAATCTACAACAAAGGAAGCAATGCCTCTTTTTTATATTCTTTCTGTTGATTTGGTGGTTTCCAACTCTGCGGGATGGTGGCAGGCTCTGGGTTTTTTCCCAGAGACCACCAGTATTGCTCAAAGCCCGAAATCAGCACACGTTGACTTAAAAATAGTATGTATGGCAACCCTACACACATATGCACATACATATGCAAAATAAGATCCATATCATGTAAACCAGAAAATGTAATATATGTTGTATTAGGCAATGCACATGGGCATAGCAATACTTTTACGACTATACAAATGTATTCCGTAATTTTATTTACAGATGGAAGCAGAGACAAACATTACTATCAAATGCACTGATTGCATCAATTCAGTGACTTTTTTGAAGATCCTCACTATCAATTAACTGATCTGCAACTTCAGCTACCTAAAAAAGGAAATTGCTTATGATCCATTTAGTGCAATAATGATGGATACAAAGCTCGAGCTAAAACATATTAAGACCTAATACTGCCTTAGCTAGTGGGATCAAAAAAAAATTTTTTTGAGTTTACAAGCTCCTTAAGATAGGAAGAGAAAGCAGAGTAACACAGCAGACCAACAAGAGATGAAAAGTTCTCCAAAGTCAAGTTTTAATTCAGAATTGTCAGAAATGCCAGATGTACGACTTCTCGTGCCATTTTGACCCACCTTCACGGTGAATGATCTTGAAGACAGCTGTCCCGTATCCAGAGAAATGTCATGTCACAGATATTCCTGCTGATATGACACTACATAAGCCCAAATAAAGAAAAATATTAACAGGCCCACCAATCCAGCAGTCCTTTACCTCTCAGTGCTTGGCTTCCTTACTTCAGTAGTTTTCCTCTATTTAAGTTAATACCGAGTAGCATGAAACTTAGTTCTCAAATTAAAAAAAAAGTAATAGTAGAGGATGGATGATAAAAACAAGGGGTTCTTACAAGTTGTGCATTATGCTTTCAGCACTGGAGTATGTTGAGCCACAACAGCTAAGGATTACACAAGTTACTTCAACCTCGCATCACAGATAAAGCATCAGGATAAACTCAGGTGAACAGTCAAGTGTAACTCATTTAAAAGGAGTGATCCTCCACAGAATACCCTTCTTCTGAACTTAAGACAACAGGTGAGCAAACATAAACTCTCCAGAGAGTCGTGCACAGCACAGATAAAACCAAAAATGCCCATCAGCCTTGGTAACGCTGGCTGCCTACCCAAGCACAGCAGCAGGCTGACAGGAATCCTAGAAACAGTTTTAACTTTTATTTCCATTTTCATCCTTGCTCTGAAGACTTACAAGACTCCTGGGCTTAACTGGATCTTATATGAGATCTCAAACATATACCGCCCTCCAAAATCAGAATAGTTAGGAATCCTCACGGGGAATTAAACCAAAAGCCCCTTTATGCTACTTTCAATAAGACAACGAAGATGCGGCTCTAGTTCACAAGCACTTAATCACTGGTCCCCGTGCAGATTTTAAAATGTCACAAGGCGCAACTGTACAAAGAACAAGGATTATGTGGCCCCAGGCTTTCACACAAACGATTTTTCTTACATTCTTTATTTAACTTTGAGAGCAGACTTCTACCCAAGGGAAGCTGATGCAAACAGACCTCTCGCCCTAAAGCTATTATAGACAACTGCCCATCCTCCTGCTAAGTCATCGCAAGCCCTTACAGGCTTAGTTAAAAGTCTGCTGTGGAAAGAAACGCGCACAAATTGGCAACCAGAACCAACAGAGCAGGGTCTGAGGGCCAGACCACTGTGGTTTCACCCCACAGTGGCTTCTCGGAGCAGTTCTGCTAGTGGGTGCTCTGGGCACACCCAGGAGCCCAGCCACGTGACAGAATACTTACACCACCTGAGCAAGACCAGTCACTCAGCCTTTCCAAAGTTTTTAAAAGCACCCTTCACAGTCAGGCCTATCATGGGCAATGCCAGGACTTGGAGACTGGACTCGCCAGTCCTTTTGGGAGTCACTGCTGCTCTTGGCGACTGAGGACCAGGCTGCTCTGCCTTCAAAGCTGATGGAGCACCATGGCCCCCAGCACTTCCACAGTGGCCGTGCTCAGAGTGACGCATGCAGCCGTGCAGCTCACTGCTGCCTGAGAGATGACAGTAGCCCTGCCCAGGCACCCAAAGTCTGGGTCCCCTGCCTCAGGCCAGACAAAACTACTAGTTCCCCTGGGAATAACGGCACCGTGTGGCAGCTGGAGGGAACGGCCCCGTGCTGACACCACTCCTACTTTTTGCTGCGGCCCCAAGGGCACAAGCACCCCTTTGCCACCTCAGCGAAGGATGAGCTGTGCCAGGCACTGCCAACTTGCTCCTCGCCCTCCTGCAGTCAGAGGAAAGATCAACAAAGCCAGAGCAGAGGTTCTCACCATTTGCCATGTCCACTGCTGCCATCCCAGGGGTGCAGGAGCCCACCATGCTGCAATGGGGAGGCTGAGGATGACACAATGAAGCAGCGGAGGCTGTGCTGGCTTTTCCAATTTATTCATTCCGCAAACGGGACAAGAGCGGGCGCTGCTCTTCAGTGGGTGGCAGCTCCTCGGTGGCTGGTGACTCGTAGGTAACACAGAGAGAGGAGAAGAGACAACCCAGGAAGGACACCAGGCTGGCGAAGTACATGGCACCACAGGCACTGCCCACAGCTGCTGTCAGTGGCCCCATGGCCAGGGCCACAAGTATCTGTGCCAGGAAGTACTGGCAGCTCAACAGGGAAATGTCAACACCCATCCCACGCCGCGTGCCCTCTGCCTGTGAGCCTACGAACTGTGGAGGACATAGAGTAAGGAGGTGCTATGAATACCTCTCTCCCCTCCCCATGCTGGGGCTCACCTCATGGCTCTGGTAGTAGTCGCAGAGCAGGGAGTAGGGCAGCGTACAGAGCGTGGCAAAGAGGATGCCGTAGGTAGCACACAGTGACAGCACCACATAGATGTTTCTAGAGAGCGTGGCCAGCCCCGTGCCCAGCCCAAAGGCCAAATATGCCACAAAGTACAGGGTCCGTGTGCTGAACCGCTCCTCCAGCTTCTCCAGTGCGGCTGCAAGACAACGACACAGCATTTGGGGTGAACTGTGGCCCTCCCTGCTGCCAGCAAGTCAGTGGACCTGAAGGTTGCGCCTATGGGCCCTGCAGCTGAGCTGCTAGGCAGCAGTATCTCAACAGCGACCATTACACCTTTGAGTAACAGTGGCTTGCATGCAAGTGCCATGGATGGCTTTCAAACCCACTGCCATGATACAGCCTTGCTGCCCTACCTGTGTGGAGGGCAAAGCAGAGCTGAAGCTTGGCAATGCTTCTGTCCCTGAGGAGTAAATGGGAACTGTGGCACGGGCAGGGAGCAGACACGTGACAAGGTGCTGAGGCGGCACTTGACACTGGGCACTCTGCTGGGGGCACGTGGCCACTGGGTGTTGCTGCACCAGAACTGTGCCTATGATGGCCGTGTTTATTTCTGGATTTCATATACATGGAAAATGCTACTTGTGAAAGGAACTACATATTAACAGAGATGTGTTTTCGCTGGACTGCTGACTTCATTTGCTGTCAGAGCAGGCCAAGCTAACTAGCAGAGATAATGTGGTGAAAAAGAACACTGTGCTGCAGCAACTCATGCCACTTGACAGGCTACATGCAACATAAACACTGGACTATGTGTTGCAGAAATGCTGCTTAAGAAGTGGATGCACCTTTCTCATGGCAGTGGCTAAGACGGCTGTATGACGTACCTGAATAGAAAGCAGCACTGAATGCATAGATGCACATTCCCCAGCAGCCCATGGTGACCCCAGCGTTGTACTTCTGATACTCATCTGAGTTGTGAGGTGCTTTCGGATTCCCTTGAAACACTACTTCTCCCACAAAGTCGGTATAGAAAAGTAACATCCCCTCAAATGAAAGCCATCCTGAAAGAAGCCAGAAGTAACTTATGAGGGTTTCAGAGTATCTGTTTTCCCTTCTAATCTTACAAGTGTTATCCAGCTACACTACAAATTACAACTCAAGACACGTTGTACGACACCAGTATTATCTAATGGTCAGCCCCATTTATTTGAAACTGCTGTTCCCCATGCATTATGCTACAACATTGATGAAAGACGTTCAGGATTTTGAAGACCAAGATCTATCCTTAGAATTCCTAAGCGGAATCCTAGAGGCTGACTACAGTCCACAAAATATGGGCTTAGCAAAACAGAAAAATAGGTATCAGCACTCTGAGCTCCCTTTGGGTTTTAGCAGGACACAACGCTTGGTTTCACAGAGTAGTTCACCACACAGCCATTTCAGGTTGCTGTTGTTCTCCCACTTAGAACTGAAAGGAGTGCTTTTAGTGGATGCAGCCTCTAGAACGCCTGACACAGTGCCTACTCGCAAACCAGTGTCAGGGCCACTGATGCAGGTCATCTCTTAATTCTGTTCACAGCTAATGTTACCTGTTACCTGCTGTCCGATTTTGTGTAAACCAGACTGCTTACAAGCCCTTCCTAACCATCAGTCACACACTGGTAAAAGTAAAGGTGACAGTGCACCGATTATGGGGCACTCCAGCAGTGCCACATTCTGCACCTCCTTGTGGCCTGTTCTGGGACCCCTATACACAGGCTGTAAAAGGGAGGAAGTGATCATCCATCTTGGGTGTAAGCAGGAAGAAACAATTAATCTTGTCTTTCTGCTCAGCCACATTTCTCATCCCAATGTAAATATTCCATTTAACAGATATGCTAATTTAGGCTCAAGTTATACCCTTTCTAGGAATGTAAGTTTTACTTTTTTGTTGGATTTTTTTTTCCCTCCTTTCTCAGTGTTCTAAGAAACTACATACCAGAGAGTTCCTTATTGGTGAGTACATACGGAACTAATAATGTCCTCTCTAGTTAGCAGCCATTGCAGCAATAGATAAAATATTTGAAAACATTCATGTAAGGTAGGCTACTTCACAGTGAAAGCAAGATGGCACTCTCTGAATACCAAGGAAGTGGTTGATGCAGAGGTTACGAAGAGCCTTGGGCATATGGCAGATGGTCGAACAAAGAAGTTTCATGGAGAGCGGTTGCTCTGAGGTCTCGCCTGATCCATCCAGCTCACTCTCATACTTGATACCATTCAGCAAGATATTAGCAACCTGCACCATAAGAACTCCCAGGTCAACACACACAGTAAGAGAAAAAAAAACATCCTTTGAGCAAATCTATGCAATGTTACACACCTATCTGATCATTTGAAACTTAAAACTCTACCGCTGCGATATGCTGATTCGGAGATTAAGAAAAGTATATTTAGCAAAGCTGTAAATTCAGCCTTGGAACAAGTGTTAAATGGCAGCACTGCGCCGCAACTTTCAGTATGTTTGTAATAGTCCTCTTCATATCTTAACAAAGGCAGCTGGCAGACTACCAGTCATAATTCACACCCTACCTCCTATTTTACTGATCAAGTCGTAGCAGGTATGCCATTACCATAATGACTTTTATGAGTAAACTGTCACAAGCAGTCTTTAACGATGAATTTGTCCACCCCACATTTGAAACGATATGAGGAGATTAAAGGAAAGCTGATACCATTGATTTTCTGCCCTTACCTGTTGGCTGAAGGTTACGTTTCTTCTTCTATTTTCTGGACAGTGTCCCGTTACAATATCTGGAATGGCCAAGGTCTGAGGTCTTTTCAGGATCCCCGATGACCGTGGCTTTATCGCATCCAGTGAGCCCACCCTCAGCACCTCGCCATCAGGCCCTGGCATTACGCTGCTCTCCCCTTGCTCCGGAACTCCATTTTCAACTTGGTAACAGCCATCAGGTACACGAGGAAAGCCGACACTGACAGACTGTCTGGGCAAGCTAGCTGGAAGCGTTAAGTAATTATTGTGCCCGCCTGTAAAACAGTCTATAAGCACACTGTCAATATTTGAAGTCCCAAATGATGATGCAAACTCATTAATTCCCGTCAAGGAATTGTCTCTGCTGACAAAACTGCCATATTTGGGCGTGAGTGGGCTGAGTGGGGAAACAGGACTCGTAAAACTTGCATATAAGTGAGCTGAGTTATGAGAAGCAAAGTTTTCATTTACACCTTCCTCAAAGAGGAAGGGTGGAGAAGGAGGAAGAGGAAGACTTGGACTTTTCATCACCTTTTTCTTCCTGCTAAAGGACCTTAAGGGTCTTTCTGGAATGCTAATGAGAGTCAGCACAGTAGCGATAGTCAGTATAACTGAGGTGAAGATATAGATGACACGAAGTTGCCCTCCCACAGCTTTTCCAAAACTGGTTTTATCCCAGTGTATTCCTCCAACAACATAACCAAAGCCACCTCCAAGACCTGGTGGAAAAACAGAGCCGAGATTATCTTCCGTAGCCAGTCCTGGAAGCCAGGCACAGCACTGTTTGTCCAATGATTCGTGAGCAGAATCCGATGTATTACTTGTGTTTTACTACTCAACTCCTTTTCAATTCAAACACAGTAATAAACACAGTTATCGGCATGACAAGGACTATCTGGATGTACAAACATGGTACAGAAAGAGGGAGAAGGTCAGTGCTGTAAAAGTAATAATACAAATAATTAAGAAAAGGTAGTTCATTCTTTGCCAAGAACAAACCACTTTACCTTCAGCTATTTTAGTCCGTAAAACAGAAGTGTCCTCTAGCCTCGTGGCAAGGCTCTGCAATCAGTCACCTAAGACTGTTTCCCTGAAAGTAAGTGAAAATCCATTTTCCTCACTCAGTTAGAGGAACACAGATCTAACTGCGTCCAAGACAGACTGAATTATCTCAGAAGCACAGTAACCTCATTACTCAGTAACGTGTTGACAGCGTACAGAACTGCCACTGCATTACTACCTATGAACAGGAAAATTCTGAGGGCATCAGATACTCTGACTTCACTCACACAACGAATGCCTTATGACACAACCCCTTCCTTCTTACAAACACATTCAAGAGTATGAAATGATCTCCTGATGGAGAGGAAAACTGGACTAGGTATAGCAACTGAAGATGATAGTGCCCACTAGGCACTGTTCCCTCCGACGGAGTGACTAAAAAAGGCGTTTTCCACACCTGCAGGAAGCTGAACCTCCTCCCTTAAAGGATAATTCTGTTTCTGTAGGTGTTATAAATAACACCAGGGACCTTCAGAAGAACACCTCGGGACTACATCTAATTTGACTTTTCATAGTTACAAAAGCCTTTTGCGGTAAACAGAGGTTTGTTTTCAAAGTTAAGTAGTGCCACCTCTCCAGGTATTCAGTTATCATGCTTATAAAGGAAAAGACCAGTGATTTCACTCTGCTTTCTCACAGCAGGGACATTTACTAAGGGTTCACATCACCCAAGGAGCACCAAGCATACGTACCTGCTAACAAAGCATGGATGTTGAGGCCCCTGTCTTGATCCACTGGGCCGCACACATCCATCATGTAGGCGTGACTGGGATTGTCTGCTGAATCTGCACTGAAGTCCATGAGGACAACACCACAGACCGTAAGAATGATCCCCCACTTGTGGTTATTCGCAGTGTCAGTCAAGGCACTCCCTATATCTTTGCCATTCAGCATAAGTGAGAGCCCAAGCAATGCTCCTGGGAATAAAACCAAATCAAAAGTCAATTGACTGCTCATAAGCAAAACACCCTGCCTCGCTCCATGCTCTAAGAGAATCGTACTAACTGCAGAGCCTTATGACAAGCACTAAGAATAAGTGTGGCTTATAGGATACACATAATCCATTCCCACCGTTCAGGCTTTAAAATGTCTGGAGTTGTTTCTAGCCAAAGAAAAACATTCTTGATGCTGAAAAACATCTCTTCAGACTCTGATAAGGCAAGCTTTTATGTGTGGATCTCCAGCTGTCAAGCATGACCTTGGTGCCACTTGCCGCCTTCTTTAGGCCTACAATACCCATCATTATCCGAGGCATGTTGTTCAGTCTAGTGCCACAAGAGATGTCACCGAAGGGAAATGCACAATATTTCTACCTTACAAATACTACAACCCATTGTTTCTAAAATACATACCTACTGCTAAGACCAGAATGAAAGGTCTTCTCCTCCCGAATCTTGACGTACACCTGTCACTCCAGGCCCCGAGCAAAGGCTGTAGCAAGAACCCTAGAAAAAAGTAATCACCAAGAAGTAGGATTTTTCAGCAAGTGTGTTTCACACAGGAGTTGTTAAAATTGGTAGCTCAAAAGACAATTAAAGGCAAGACAACGTGGCATAGTGATACTCCCAGCTGGTACTGGTCACCTAGGTGCACGCACAGTGTACTTCCCAGTGTTTCCCAGGTCAGGAACTGAATAACCAAAAGTATCACTGCTCACTGTCATGGCAGTTCACTCTCCATCATTAATACAGCAGAGTTTGACATCAGATGAAGAGTTAAGATTTCAACAGTTTCATGTTCTAAATGTCCCTTATGAGCTATTTAATCTACTCCACGTTAGGTGGAGTAGAATTAGCTTGAAAGATAGCAGGAAGTAAACATGCAAGTTGGAAAGGTGGGGTCAGCCTGAGAGCAAGGAACCTATCTATACTCTCTTCTGAAGCACATCCCGTGAGTACAAGAATGGCCAAAACAAAGTTTCTAAGTGGTAATAGCCCATCCTGTGGTTCTTCTCATAGAAATGGACACATTCCCAGGCCTGCCTCCACACAAAGGCAAGTAATCCAGTTAATGGTGTTTCATTATTGGTACAGCTCGTTTGCTTCAGAAAATTAAATGGGAGAAGGCAAGCCCACTCTGCTTTTTTCACACAACCTTGGGAACTGCCTCCATATGCTATTTTTCATAGGGACATACATGGATACACTGATTCTCTTTTGCTAGATTTTAAACACTGGAACGGAGTAACCAAAGCTTATCCTCACACAATATGTTAAGAAGTTGAGAAGCCATAAAATGACAGACCTTTTGACCACAGTGGGCCTATTCCAGCCAAGACACAGCAAGAATTATTCTCCATTTGGTTGTATAAAATTATGACTAGTGCTTCTTCTTAATCTCAAAAACATGTAGAATATACTCGTGAACAGTTGAGGTAGAGAAAACAAAAACATATAACCCCTGCATAGGAGAAAGAAACAAGAGAGAAGAAATAGCTTAAAGTTACCTAATATAGGGCTGATGAACCATACCATTCCATATAGCTGGTCTGGAAGCCCCATCTGGAGCAGCACAGGGGTAACATAGGCTGTTTCCATGGCATAGCTGAACTCAAGCCCAAAGAGAATGCACCCATTAAACAGAAGTTCAAGGAAAGACCTCTGAGGCTGGAGATCCCCAAAGTCAATCAAATCGATAGGACACGGAGTATTTGGCGGTGGTGGTGGTGAAGGGCGGATATGTCTTCTCCTTTTTGGATGCCTCTTGAAGTTGTTGGCCCGATGACTTATGTGCCGCGTGACTGTTCCAGAATAGCCTGCAACTTGTGACCTCCAGATTTCCTGAGAAGCCATGCTGGACAAGAGTGCAACATCACTGACAGGGGTTGTTGCAGATGGTGGAATCATCATGGGGAGGTGTCTGGAAGAAAAATAGTTCAGTGGTCGATTAAGAAAAACTTTGTTTAATTTCATTTACTGAAGTTCAAGCCATTTCTCAATGTCTCACATACTGATTAAAGCATTCATATTAACGTACAATCTTTTCTCTCCATCTCTTGACACAAGGCATACACATTTTATGGGTATGTCTCCTCTTTCTGTGCATAATGAGACACCAGAGATCATACCTCTGTTACCTGAACATTGTCTGCTATCGCTGAGGATTAAGACTGAAACATTTAAAGCAATGAGCAGTCGGACATGTCACATGTACCAGGAGTTCCCACAATGGGCAACTCGCTCAAGCTACATTACGATGAACCACAACTCAGTGTGGGCCCACAACAGAGCAAAGCTGTGCCTTGGCTACAGATCCAGACCCCTGCTACAATGTGAAATCATCTTTCAGTGCTTATTCTATCATTCCCGTGGCCTGTGACGAAGCCAAAGCTTAACTCAAACCTTTTTTTCACGATGACTGTGTTTCAGTTTCTTCCTATTTACATTCCTGAATTCAGCAGAAAGACTCTGTTGCAAGGACAAAGTCTGATCCTCTGCTTCTTGCTGGTTCCATTTCCATAAGACTTTACTTTGGGAGCACCCAAAGAATGTGTTTTTTTAAGTTCGGCCTACACAAGCTGAACACTTGGACGAGGTCAGCTAGGATTCAGAAGCTGGTAACACTTTTTCAGTGCAAAACTGAAGTTTCAAACTAATTCCTAAGGAGATACATACCCGACAAAGCCACTCTCAGCACTGCCACTCCTCTCTCAGAGGTGAATGGCATTCAGGTGCCGAACAGCCTCCTCAAGTCTCAGCAGCATCACTCCTGTAGCCAAAGTGTGCATTACTGTGGTGGGTAAAACAGCCAAATAGATTCCAACATCGAATCTCAGGACAGATGTTGACTGATCTGCTAATTTAATGAAGCACATGTGATTTCTTGCCTCTTGTTGCCAGAAATGGAAACAGCTCATAAATGAAGCCTGACCTCTTCTTTATGCTTTCTGGCCCACAGAACAAAGACTGCTGCTGCACAAGGACAACTCCACATCACCCCACACCTCTTCAGGAAAACCCTCACAGCTGCACATCTCTAAGAAAAAAACAAACAAAAAAAAAAAAAACACCTCTTAATTTTTGTTTATAGTTTCCCCCAGAAAAAGACTCCTGGCTGTTCTGCTACCATGGATGCACAGAACTCACACAAATCTCCCATATTCTGCTATTTCCTCCAGCACACTCCACGCACTAGTCTTTTTCTTCCAGTAGCCCTTCTTTGCTACGTATCCCCAACTACTTAAAGAAGTAGAACTCCATAAACCCTTGTTTGCCACCACGCTGATGCAACAGTCCTTAAGCATGATGGGATGATGACCTACACAGAATGACCCTCACCTCAATGCACGTGTCTAAAGAGAAGCACTACACAAGGCAAAATTGAATGCCAAGCACCTCAGAAGACCTCAGATGCAGTAATTTGACAGTATTTGGGGCATGAGGGGTGGAGGAAGGGTGGGAGACAGAAGACATCTACTGAAGTATTGCTAAGTTTGCACCGCAGACTTCCTCAAGACTGTGCCTCTTCAGATCAAGACGAATACCACGTAAGAGAGAAGAACAAGCAATTCATAACTGTAACTACACATCTTGACAATCCTCATCTCACAAGGCAGCGACAGCAAGCCACGCTTTGTTAGGGAAAGCTCATTAGACACTAAGTCCCCTAGACACACCAAGAGAGGAAGAAGCGTATGGAGACTTCGTGAAGACAGATGCCTGCAACACCATTCCCCTTGATGCTATTTTCACAAATTACTGAAAACTTATGACCTGTGTCTTTCACAAGAGCACTTACTTTGCTGGAATACATTTATCAATTTTCAGACCAAAGTAATTCCCTCACAATGAGAATCTGTTACAAATTAGGAGCCAGTAGGAAAAAAAAAAAACACACTGTAAACACAATCAGATACTCTAGAGCCGTGACAACACGGCTGCGCTAGCACTTCACCACTGACAGACCTTCCCATTTGCAGCCAGGGTGTCGATGTCCCTCTACTCATCTAGTAGTTCCATCTCATATTGGGCCCTCCATCTTCCTGCTCCGTACAGCACATCGCAAATAGATTTTATCGCGAGTTATGAGTGACAACATTTTAGAGACAGAAGGAAAGACTCGCTCTGCGTGGCTCAAAAGCGCACGTGCTCATCTGCAGTCTCGGCACGAAGGGCTATTACTGCCAGTGCGCCCTCGGCCCGGCACAAAGTCGGCGTCAAGCTACGAGCTGAGCCTGCGTTCCCCACGGCCCGTTCTCCCACGCTCGGGTACCACCCACCGGAGAGCGTCTTAACAGGAATCGAGCCTGTCCCCAGGCGAAATCTACACAGCGATCGCAACGGCTCCGAGGCAGTAAGCCTATGCTTCAGCACAGAGGAAAAAAAAACACGCGGCAGTGAAGCGACAACCGCCCCGACAGAGCCCGCCGCCCCCCGCACCCTGCGGCAGCGCCCGAGCCGCACTGCGCCGCGCGGGGACACGGCCCCGCCCCGCGCGGACACTTCCGCCCCGCGCGGACACTTCCGCCCCGCCCCTTCCGCCCCGAGGCGGGAGCTGCGGGAGGACGCTGTCCCTTGGTTACCCGCAGGTCTTCCTCGCGTAAGGGGACTCGGCGACTTCGTTCGATAATAGAATCACCAGGTTGGAAGAGACCCGCCGGATCATCGAGTCCAACAGTTCCCACCAGTCTGTAAACCATGCCCCTCAGTACGTCATCCACCCGCACTTTAAACACCTCCAGGGAAGGCGCGTCAACCACCTCCCTGGGCAGACCGTTCCACTGTCTGATGCTGCATTTTGTACTCTTACGTTCGCAGTCTCCTCCTGGTTTGGAAACAAGGGTGTCATGATACACTGTGGTCTCCTCGGTGTATTTTCAAGAAGCCTCATATGTGGTACCTTAAGGACACGTCAGTTTATCTCCAGAAGTTACTGTAACGCCACATGAATCCTTCCTCTATATTACTAGTTAGCTCTCGTGCAAGTTATTGGAGCAGAAGGGTGGCTTCCCTGCACAGACATCAGTAGTTACAGTCGAAATCAAAGGTATTATACCATTTGTCCGTAGAAAACTAGCTCTCATTAATGCGGTAGGCAGTGTGACCACAAAATCTGACAAAGACGGCCAAGTGAATTGGTTGGCACAGGTGGGTTCATCTAGTGCCTATGAAGCCTGGCAACAATTATCAGAAATCAGAGTAATCTTGCAGCACATAAGGGCAAGAGACTCCTGAACGTGGTTATTACCATTTATTCCATGTCACCTGACCTGTGCTGCTCCATTTTTAATGTCATTTTGGCCATTATATTGGTCAACTATCATTTGTCAGTGTTTGTGTAATCCACAGCAGCATAAAAGACCTGTTCATAGGGGAACACTTTTGTACTGCTCTAAATGAACGCGGGACTGGGTTCCTCACACATGTTCTTCCTCAAATCCACATCCCAGCCTGCATGTCAACATGGCATATCTGAAGCAATTTTGGTACTGAGATGTCTCTCACCTGACTGTGCTGAGCTTTTCCTCTCAGTTACCAAGATACGGGCCCTTCAGAGCCTACATCAACCCAGCCTTGCCACGTGCCACTTAGTGCTCGTGCCAGATGGCTGTTGCCACAGCAGGACACCATTTTCTCCTGTCAGCAGGTCTCGTCCACGATACAGTAGCCACTGCTCCATTTGCTGCCTATTGAGAGAACAAACTGGTTTAAGAAGCCACGTTTCAACGAATTCAGTAAAACTGTTGAGATGGCTCTGGAAGAAAACAATCGTGTTCTCATCTCTTGACAGCATCTCTTTTTATTTACATGCCTTCAATACCATAGCCACTGGAAGGATCATTCATGCTTCTGAGCAGCAAAGGCAAAAAAAAAAAAAAAAAAAAAAAAAGGATTTGCAGCCCTAAGAATGAACAAAGGGCAGGAACAGGGGAAGGCCCAGACTGATGCCACCACTGGTAAGAGAACATGAGTTTTCACACACCAGCTGGTTCAGACATATGGAGCAAGGGACAGCTGTTGCTGGGAGAAGCCGTTACCCTCAGCAGTAGTTGTTAGCAGCACCAGCTATTGCTCAATGAGCTTCCCGTGCTCAGGGATAGCTAAATGGGCTGCAAGACTGTGGCTGTCAGACCGCTCACTATTGTTTGCTGCTTTCTTTGCTCGAGCCCCAGAGTCAGACATGTCTTCAGTGACCAAAACTGAAAGTGCAGCGCAACCACCTGTGTTCCCGCCAGCCTCAGTCCCACTCATCTTTCATGTGCTAGGGAGATCTGCAAACACCATGCAGATGAATAGTGCATTTAAGAGCCCCATTCCTTGTCACTGAGCACAACTTTCTGTTCCACCTGGGCTTAGAAAGTGGGTTATATTACCAGTACAGGCAGGCGGTTGTGACCATCGTATATGATTATTTGTTCCCTGTGAACATATTTAAGACATTGAAACTCTTCTTTATTCTGTGTTCAATGAAACAAAATTGTCTGCTCAGAATTTAGATGGATTAACTCTTATACCATTTAGCACGTTTTGTCCACTTGGGACAGTGAGACAAGGCACTCTTTTTCTTCCCAGGGTGAATGAGAGCAATTCCTCTGAATTGCTGCGCATTCATCTGTCAGCATCCTTTGGGGTTTAGACAAAACAGAAACCACAGATCTCCTCCTCTGTAAGCTTACACATAAATTGTTGTTGAAACGTAAAGCTACTCTTTTACTATGTAGTAATTTAACCCAACAGCATTCAAAGAAGAATGTTTTGGTAATGAATACCTACCATTATGAATCTACACTGTTCCTTCCTACATTCTCGATTGCAAGATGTTTTGCATTCATTAAACTCTTTTATTAAGTCTTTTCACGAAGCAGCTTCTGACAGTGTATTCATCTCTCTGCTCTCTTACAGCTTCATATTAGGCTCACTGTTTCATTTGCCAGCAGACCTTATTATTTGCCTCACTCAGATCAGGACCATTCCTCCATTTCTTGGCAACCTCTCTTACTAATCCTCATCATCCTTTTCTTTGAGGTAACCATTAGCTCCAGCCAAGAGAAATTCTGTACAAGCCACCAACAGTGTGTGTGTTGTTCTCTCTCTCTCTCTCTCAAAGAACAGGGTTCTTGTCACGTGATATTGAGTGTTCCTTTTCCCTTTTTTTTCCCTCAAAATTACTTGTTTTAAGATTTCTTCCAGTTAGGTTCAATAGCTCCGTAATGTTAATCAATGATCCACCTGGAACTTGCGTCTCCTTTTCCAAGCGTAACTTGATTCTTCCAGGGGGAGATACAAAGTCTGTACCGAATACACTTGCTGTGAAAGTTGTTCTGTGCTTGAGGGCTGCTGCTTCAGAACACCCAAAAGCCATGTGATTCCTGGAGCAAAGATCAATCTACACTCAGTGACCCAAAGAGGGAGAGGCCTGATAAGTTACCAAATTTTATATGTCTTTGGGGGGTCCTGCACATGCCCTCTGCAGGCAATCCTCTGCTTCCTGAAGAACAGTAATCAGTCTGTTCTTATGCTTATAGAGAAGTCAATGAAAAACTGTGCTGATAGATATCACACATGACCTGGCTTGCTTCAGAAGGGCTGTGAACATGCACATTCTGCACTGCTGTGTTTCTGTGGTATTCTGCAGGCATGACCACAGATAGCTCCTCGGAACAAACACAGCTCAAGTTGCCCATGACACAGAAAGGTTGCTTTGCCAATATTCTAAGAAAACCTCACCGACTGTATTGCCTTCTGAAGACACAAGGAGGAGGAAAGACTTTCAAATTAAGCACTGTGTTCTTTTAATCTGTTCTAATATAGCAGAATTCACTTCATTTAAAGGAAGAAAAAGCTGCTTAGTTTGGAGCAGAGTTTGATTAGTCCCCTCCTGAGCTCCACAACAAAGAAGGTGGAGTGGCAGGGCAGCAGATGTAGAAAATCCAGAGCGGTGTAGGCAACAGAAGAATAATTGCCAAGCATGTATCGAGTCAGTTTGCACCATTTCCAAGTCAGTGATGCTGTTTTGTACTGGACAGCTGTCCTTGGCCTATGGAATAGAGCACAGCGCAAATACAGAGTAAGACAGAGAAAAGAAGCAAATTCAAACAAAGCAAGTTGCATTTCAATTATACACTCCTAATGTTTATAAAGAGGAGCTTACCACGTAAATTACACCACCCTAGCATCCCTTACATGTTACTTGAGTGGACATAAGGAAGTTGGTGGGAGGCTAATACGACACAAGAACATCAAGAAGCCTAATTTATGCCAGTTCGCACACCACTGGTCTCGATCTGGCAATGAAAATCCAATACAGTTCAGAGAATTGGTCACTAGAGGGCACTTACAGAACCCAGAAGACTGAGAACTCTCGAGGTGTCAGGCAGGCGCAGTCGTACAAACAGTTTAAAGGGTCCAAACGAGTTCTGCATTAACTTCCTAAGCAGCTCCCGCGACCAGCACTTTAAGATACAGAACCTGGGAAAATAATTACATTTCAGATAATCTTGATCATATTCTGGTTTACCAGCAACTGAACGAAAGAAGGCTGAGGGGGAAACTCTCCTCTGAGGCAGCGTGTGCTAGGCTACATTGACTATGCACTTCTGGACAAACACTGAACAACTGTGTTAAAGGCAGGCCTGTGGGATACTTACTGCACAAGATATCGTGCCAGGTGTCGCTGTTGGGTACAGCTTCAGGGGAAGAGATGCAGGAACACACAAAGCAGTGTAGCAAACTCAATAAAGTAGAGTATTTCATTTCACTGCGGTGCCTCAAGTGGACTACGTATTTCAAAAGAGACAAGGACATAATTATGCCCCAAAGACCCTGCAGATTGTTTTCTGGATATGACAAATGACAGAAAAGCGACAAGCAGTATGTGAGGAAAGCAGGAGAGAAAATCCTGCATGCAGGAACTTGCGGTCACCCAGACAGGCACAGGCTACGTATGTTTTAGAACTGAACTCATACCTGCTATGTCATGCCTGCTACATTACCTGAACAGTTCAATTCTTTGCAGCTCACCATTAATATGAGAAACAGCTTCCAGTCAGCAGGTCCTGTTATTAGCAAGATCAAAGTTTTCTTGGCTACCAAGTGTCTTATTTTAGTGATTCAGTATACTTCTGATATTATATTGGAGAAGAAAAGCATAACTCACGTGATCAGAGTTCTGGAAAACCTCAAATCACTGCTTTTGTGAAGGCCAAGTGCAGGGCAGCCCATGGAAGGTCCAGGCCACTGCTGTACCAGGAGCTGAAAGGAAGAGGTGGTCAGGTGAGGCACTGTGCAGAGGGCAGGCCGTAGCACTCACTGCAGGCAGGCATGGTGAATGGTTACTCCGACAAGTCCATCACGCAGCATTGCCCTTGGTGGGAGAGACAGCAAAGGGTACCAAAGCCGTGCTGCACTGGCAGGGGCTTGGACTGACTCAGCAGCACCCAGACAGAGACAGAGTACTTGGAGCTGGAACTGAGTGGTACAGGTTGGGCTCTGCAGGAAGACCTGTGCTTGCCTCTTGCTAAGCATTCATGAACCTTTGGTTTATAAATTGGCTCTATTCCTTCACTAAATTGACTTTGTAGGTGTATGGGAAGCACTTCCTCACTTCCCTGTGTTTACAGTAGGGGAAATGAGAAACCACTGGGTCCTGGGGCTAATTACTTTCTTCAAAACCCAGCATTGCTCTACGTTTCTGACTCAGCACTGTGTCCAATTTTCTGCTGAGATTGTATCTATATCGCATTACAGAATGAGTTGCAATAGCACTCAGTGTTACTTGTGGTGTACAGACTGCTCCCTTCTCTCCTTTATACCAGTTATCAAGAAAAACTAGAAAGTCTACTTCTGTTGGGTTTAGTTTAGCCTCTTCCATTCATACAGAGTGCCTGTCAGACAGGAGAGACAGGGGCTGTTGTCCCCTTTCTGGAAACTATAGGGGATGTCTAGGTGCCATTTCAATCATCAGTTATCTTATGGTAACAGACAGATATTATCTTATGGTAAAAGACAGATGTTGGTGTGCAGTACAGTCACTTGGAGTAAAAAGATACAGACAAGTATTTTAGTATTCCTGGATGGCTACTTGGATAGCCTTCCTTGTCTCTTGCATCCACCGAGGCAGAGAAAAGGGCGGAGATGAAGTAACAGAAAAGGGGTACCCCTATGCCACTCTTGGAGCTTGGCAGTCTCTTTCACGGCCACTAAACAGAGTATTCCCCTTGGTATTCAACTTGTGAGTGTCTTAAAGTGAGTCAAAGTGCTGTATCGCTTTTCTCCTAAATTCTTATCTGTTGGTTAAAGGCCCGTTCCCTGTCCGGCAGATCACTCTCAAGACATTTTCCATTCTCCTTCATCAGCAGTAGAGAAACTCCTCTGACTGGAGACCAGCATGCAACGTGATGTTTGCACAGCCTAGAGTACCTCTGGGGTTTGCCTGCATTTTTTTAGGAGACAGAAAAAAAATAATAAAAAAGGAGAGGAAAGGAACAGAACATTCTAACAAATAAACGTTTGCTAACTGTGTTGAGCAACGTAAATGGAACAGGTTGCAAACAGTAACCCAGATTAACTATCTGCTAGCGCAAATACAGAGTATGCAAAGGTTCTGTTTGGATGGCATTTTTGTTTTCAGCCTGATACACTGATATATTAACTGATGTTTCCAATAAGATCAATGACCTTTGCATACAAAATTGGAGGTCAGGACTCAAAGTAATCTAATTAATCTCCTCCCTGGTAGAATAAAACCAGGCTTGCTCTTACTCTGACTTGTCTACTTCCACACACACACCTCTCCCGCCCCACACACAATGAGGAATAAATGATTCCTGCACGTATACAGTTACTCAGTAATATTATCAACATTTTGGGTGCAGGACTAGCAGAGCTTGCTGAGAATCCATGGGTTTGATTCTATATGAAAGCTTAGTGCAACTTCCAAATCAGCTTTATGTCTGCAGACCAAACATGTAGGAATCAGTAAAGAAGTAACTGGTTCCTCTCTTCTGAGGCTGAGCCACTCGGAGGCATTCCCTGGGAAGGGGTCTGATCACCTCATCCAGCAGGGATTGTTTTCCCTTCTAGGTCTGGTACTGGTGAAAATGACATTGGAGCCTGAGTTTAGCTCTGGGATCCACAACTGAGAGATAGCACTGAAAAACTTGGTGTGAAAAATGGCAGAAATTATTTAGGAGCTAAATAAGATTTTGCAATAACTTAAATGAAGAATTCTCTCTGTTGAATTCCTAAGTAAGACGTGAAGCAAGGGCTTCTATAGCAGCTGGTCCAATGAAGGGCTGAAAATTAAACAAATTCAAATTACAAGTAAAATTCACATTTTTCAGAGTTATAAGAGATAAACTGTTGCAATAAGCAGTGGACGTGTATACTTCTTTGGAGTTACAAACACTGGTGAAACAGAGATCACTGGAGGAAGACAGAACATAGTTGATAGACATTCTTGCTATATGAGAGCTCAGTCCATGAGACTAATGGTCCTTTGCAGTGGTAAGGAAGAGAGTTTTGCTCCTATCTAAACAGTCTCTCTCAAAGCCAGCAGCAACAGAGCTAGACCATATTCACTCCACACTAAGCAAATTTATCATCTCTTGCAAAGTAAAAAAAAAATATCTCATCAGTTCTTATGATCAGAGGGAAAAACACAATGACCTCCAACCAATTTATTCAAACAGACCATATCCTCCTGGCTCTCCATCTCACACTGGCCAAGATGCTGGACAACCTTACTGTTCCCAAGCGACAAATGCTTAGGAACATTTGTGTAGTAATAGTTCTGTACAGAACTATTACTATAGTCCAAGCTATCTGACATGTTTTTATTATGTATATAATTCCCAGAACTGACGAGTTGGACAGCCGGCATCGACAAATTTCACACATCAGTGATATTCTCAGAAAACACACACATCCTAGGTTGACTCTACTTGTCACATCAAACAGATCTTCACTCAGGTCATCACATGCTATTTGTTTCCTTCCCTTCACAGTTCTGTATAAACTTACCAGCACTTGGACACCATCTAGCTTTGTGCATTTTTTTCATGAATACTTAGAGGTAGAACGCACACAGACTGGAAAGAAAGGTTTTTTCATGTGTTTGTTAGCTCAGCCACAGCTATAAGCTCCTGGCAGAAGACTTCCAAGAAAGAGGAGTCAGGAAGGGAAGTTCTAATTAAACTGGTCCACATTCAGAGTTTATCCTGAGAAACCCCAGCTGTCACTTTCTTTTTAAAGGAGGTTGTAGAGAGGAGGGCGCTGGCCTCTTCTCCCAAGTGACAGGGGAGAGGATGAGAGGACATGGTCTCAAGCTCTGCCAGGGGAGGTTCAGGCTGGACATTAGGAAAAAAAATTTTCACAGAAAGGGTCATTGGGCACTGGAACAGGCTGCCCAGGGAGGTGGTTGAGTCACCTTCCCTGGAGGTGTTTAAGGTATGGATGGACGAGGTGCTAAGTGGCATGGTTTAGTGTTTGATAGGAATGGTTGGACTCGATGATCCGGTGGGTCTCTTACAACCCCGTTATTCTATGATTCTATGGTTCCATGTGCAGTCGACAAAAGTCGTGAACCCCATGTCAGCTGAAGTGTATGTCAGAACAGCTGCTTACCTCTTTGTTTTGCACAAAGTGTGCACCAATGTAGCAATGCACATATTACATAATAGTCAGTCATATACTAAAAGAATTCGGATTGCTAAATCCATCCACTGTGTGGATGAAATTTTTACCTCCATCACCTGATGATTTTAATGGCTCTATTAGCTTTGCCTGAATGCCTTGGCTGGTCATGGTAAAGCAGAGGACTGGAGTCGAGTAAGCAATGCAGAGGCAAACAATTCCTCTACAGCAAATCAAGTACACGATCTGATCTGCTACTTGCAGAAGCACTTTAGGGACAGAACAGGCACCAGACAAATAAAAGACTGTAAAACTCTGATCAAAAGCCAGTATCATTGGAGCCCCGAAGCCTTTTCAGGTAATTCAGATCTAGCTCAGACATTTCTTTTTGCCTTTCTGAAATTCCACACTATGCCTAATTTAGGTAAAAAAACTTGTTGATGAGGACTTCAAAATATCTACTGCGTCACTGAACATTATAACATTGCTTTCCTGTAGCCAAGAGGAAAGTGGAAAAGATGCCATTAAAGTGGCACTTAGGGCTGACGCTGGGCTTATTGAGGTGACACTTGTGCATCAACAGACTACAGTACTGGGGGTTTCCGCTGCAATAAGTTGGCCTTTAAGTTGGTACAACTTGATGTAACTTGTAACCTTGTAACTTGAGATCTGTATTTGTAATGGATTGGCTACAGTGTAGGAAGGGCCTGGCTCTGAATAAATGCATTTTACGCACAATTCCATTTTAGACAATTCTAGCCCGGCACTCCTCACTGAGCACCTGCTTCTGCCCACTGATAAATTCACCACCACTGTCCCTATCCACAATCAGAAAATTTGATTCGCTCATCCCTTCCTCAAAATAGGTACTGGCAGTTGCTCTCTTTCCCTCACAGCCTGAAAGTGACTTAAAAGCATTTTCCAGATACTGGCTTTCCCAGTCTCCGATTTCCGGATCACACTGATCCCAGGCTGTGCTGCAAGCAAATGTACCAAATTGACAGATACTCAGAGTCTGAACAAAATAATTGGCATTCACTGTGCGGCCTTTCATGCCTAATTTCAAGCAATATTAGGAAATGCACTTTCTCCGTGTGTTTTTTAAGGTATTGTGCCTTCTGAGGTAAATCAGTACTGTGTGCCCTGCGGCAACATACAACCCTACTCTGCACATCACTTATCTGTGTCTGGGTATGACTTAGTCCCTTTCCTGTCCCACTCCCATCTCTGTTTCGGTAACACCACTTTTACTAACAATTCTCACTGGAGACAGGAAATAGATTTCCATACATGAAACCAGCAAGAGCAAAGACCAGGAAACCACATCAAAATAAAAGAAAATTCTTCACGATACAGGACCTTAAAGAACATCAAGGGGCCAAGAGGTGAGCAGGGGGATCGTTATTTCAGCAAGTCACACATACCTCAATTGTGTCCTCTTTCATCTGGTGGATTGCATCAGAACCTACTAAGAAGCTACAGCAGTCAAATTCACAGCACTCTCCTTTTCCTGCCCATGTCAAAATGTGAGTGCTCCTATACAATTAGTGAAATAATGTTGTTTTACTTACTACTTACAAGTTAGGGCAAAAATTTCTATTGAAAGAAAGCACTTAGGGAAGCAGGAGATTCTCTATCACTGGAGACTCTAAAGGTGCCAGGATGCTTGAGAGCAGGTCAGGGTTATTCAATCCTGCCTTGGGACAAGGAGATGAAAAAGAGGAAGTCTGACCTTGCAAGGTCTTTTGTAGCTTAACCTTTCAATGAAAAAAGAGCTGGAAAAGCAGAAAAGTGAAAACTGGTACAAGAGATGCTTTTGGTCTGTGTTCAGCTGTGGCAGTGAAGTGACAAAACTGAAAAGAGTTTAAAAAAAAAAAAAAAAAAAACAAGTGCAAAAAGGAAAAACATCCTCTGCTACGTGATCCCTGCTTATGGTCTTCTCATGAACACCATCTTTAAGTCCCTTGCCCTTATTACCCTTCTAAATAGCTCCTTCAAAACTCCATTTGTGAACGTAGCCCTGGCAGGGCTCCTTGTAATTATTGTGAGAGCTCACATTAAGTCATTCCACAATTTCAAGTCATGCACCTTTCCTAAATTCCTTCGCAAAGCCACCTATAAAACAGCTAGAGGCTAAACAGAATTTACTCTGTGATTACTGACCACCTTTTGCTTTTATTTAGGATGCAGTGTCTCTTGAATTCTTGGTCATTAGAAATCACCAACCTCTTGATTCTGAAAGTACTAACTGTGCTAGACAATCCTGTTTCTGCCTCGTGCCGTGCACAGTCTGACTGGATGTTACTTTGACCTGAAAACTGAGAAGCAATGTAGGTTTGTAGTCAAACTTTGGGCTGCCAACTATACTTGTGGCAGGAAAAGGTGCATGTCTAGCAATCAGAAATTATATTTAAAATATGTGTTTTCTTGGTCAGATCCTATACATGAGTTCAAAACCAGTTCAAAACAGGTGAATGTAATTAGGAAACACTTTTCCCAAATGTGGTATTGACAACCTTGGAAAAAAGGTAATGGAAGTAAGGGGGAGAGAACAGCAACACACAACAAAACCAACACATTAAAAAACCAACCACCTTTCAGCAGACAACAACAATCAGAAGTTTTTAAATACATTAGAATAAAACCAAAAATCTATAAAAATATCTCTAATAATCCATGTAGTCCATTACTACATTCTCAGTGCAAAATCTGTCCACACTAGCACAGAAAAGGTAGATACTTCTTATAGTTATACCTTTGGTACTATTTAAACGTTAGCAAAGGTTAAAGATGTTAGTGAATCGACACCCCAGAGCTCTACAAGGTGCCTGAACATCTGATTGCTGAGTTTCTTGAAGCCATTAAAAAATAAGTAAGCTGCGTAGGTCAGAAAGAAAGGTAATCTCTAGAGGCATAATATGAACAAGACAATTCAGGATTAAGAGCTACACACCAGTAAAAGCAATTTTAATTTCAAAACATTTGTATTAAGCAAACACGATTGTACCTTAACATATTTAATCAGAAAATGGCATTTAAGGTGGTTTTACTCCACCTAACTTACAGAGAAACTTGCAGAACACTTTAGTACCATGATAGAACATTCTGGAAGATCTCAATGATTGTTACTTTACATATGAAAAAGTGTTTGTATTCCATTCTTTGAGATTTTATCATGCAAATCACGCAGAAGTGGGTGTCTGAACATTCCAAAAGGCTTAACAAAACTTTTACCACGTTTGCTTAGGCAAATTTTCTGATACCTGTCATCAGTTCAAATTTAATCTTGTCCCAGGGTTAGAAAACAGGTCATTGTACTTTATGTTTGCTATTTTGTTGTGAAACTTCAGTGTACTTTCATACCAAGGACACATGAAACAATTTTTAGCCCAGCTGAGTTCACTGGTACCACAGTTTCCTGTTGCCTGCTACAGGATTCTCACATAGTTGTCTTTTTTTTAAGAACTCAAGCACTTAGGAATAATTGGTCTTTTAATCGTTTACAGTATCTAGGAACAATTTCTCTAACTAAACCTGAGAGAAATGCTAAGTTCACGTAATTTCATCATTACTTGCAAACCTAAACCGGAGCTTGGTAGAAAGCCCCACAGT
Organism: Coccyzus lansbergi; assembly: GCA_033558105.1. NCBI lineage: Eukaryota > Metazoa > Chordata > Aves > Cuculiformes > Coccyzidae > Coccyzus > Coccyzus lansbergi. Next base: position 30,633 of record JAUMJK010001027.1, read on the forward strand.
TCCGGTGTTGGAGATCTAATAGCACTTTAGGTTTTCTTTAATTTTACAAACTCATCAGATTTCCATGTTTATAAAGCAGCTGAGCCAACTCAACATAAATGAATAGGTGGAAAGCCACAGGAAACTGACGTACTACCAATTACCTGCAACTGAACACCATTTCTAAGACAGACCATACAAGACACTGATGAAATGCAGATATTCCCTTTTGGAACCCAGTTCTGGCTGGCAAGTTATAAGCTTTCACTTCAGGCTGTGGTCATCCACCAGCTGATCTGCTGCTGGCTAATTGTGACTCAAGTACGAAGAGTGTTGACGCCCCTGCCCTCCCGGTTCTGCAGCTTGTGATTCATGTTCGCACCCCCTGCTCCAGGCAGGCACCCTGAGGCTCCCCATGGAGCCGCCATACATGCTGCTCCACGGTACCACTCCTGGCATTCAAAGCAACTCCATGCCCATACTGCCTCGGGAAATCTCTGTTTCAGCAATAACAAAGAAGATTTTATTTAACAAAGAGGGAAGAAGCCTTGGCAAAAATGTCTTCTACTTTGGATCCAGAGGAGTGGAGTGCATCTGCTGACTAATGGCAGGGATCGGGAGGGAAGGCAGCTGGCACCACTCTCGGGGAGGAGACATGTTCCTGGGCATGCCGTGAGCAGTACAGGAAAAATTGTCATATTCAACAGCAGTGCATTGCCAGTCAGGGATTGACACCCACTGGTTCCAAAACACCAAACACTCCTTTCCCTCCTAGGTAAAATGCATATTAAGTATGATGAGCCGGCAACACTGAAGAGGAGTTAAACTACACCAAGAGGGCTCTGTTTGGCTAAAAATGTTACATACAAATGGGAACTCCAATAGTACTGGAGCCCTGTAAGGGAAAACCCAGAATACACATATCCATTTGTAATAAAGTAACCTTCTGGGAAAATATAAAAAACCGAGCCTGATGCTCCCCTTCTCAAGATCCATACACAGTGCCCAGAGAGCAGAAAGCAGTTTTTGTGAAACACCACCAGGATTCACACACACCCACAGGCTCACTGGCACCTCAGCCCTCAGCTAACAGCTACAAGCAGAAGCGCAGCCTCACAGGAAAAGGGATGCACATGGACAGGATGTGACACAGCACTTCCAAAGCTCTTTGATTTAATTTCCTGAAGAAACTTTACATGGCAAATCTCTTCAAATTCCCAGGAGAATAATCTCCCAATGCTATCAACAATTGCTAAAAAGGTTCTGATTTTTTTAATTCTGTCCCTTGCACGTGACTAGCTAAGACTACTCAATCCTATCTATCTGCTTATGACCAGAATTTCTTGTCAGCTGCTAGTCAAGTGCTCCACAAGCGTCCAAATGGTATGTACCTTTCACCTCTTGCCTCTGCTACATGCATCCTTGCCACAAAGCAGAGTGACTCATAGTCTGCCCGTACAGATCACAACCTAGACAGTTGCTAATCAGGATGTGGAGGTATTAGCCACATCCTGAAAGTGGAAGACGCCACAGTGTAGGACAGGCAGAACGGCACTGACAGACCAGTGAGTCAGAATGCAGAGAAGAAATGAAAGAAACTGTTGACAGCATGAGGAGCCTGAAGATAACAGAGTCTAACTGCTAGACACGTAGGGAATAGTGAATCACAGTAAATCCCCTCCACAGCAGATGGCGTCACATTCTCTCAGCACACCGTCCTGAGCACAGAGTCTCATTGTGGTGTATTTGTAACACTGTTAGGACCAGCGCGTACAGCTTTTTAAGATCCTCATACAGGAAGAAGACTTTAAGGAGTCTTTTGTGACTATTAAATAACAGACTGAACCTTTGTCTTTCTGTTAACTTTTTGAGTCAACTTCATGGGTCACAAGTCAGAAAACCCAACATGAGATGTAGTCTGGTGTTTTGTTAATAATATACGCTGTGTTTGCTCATGCTCTTTAATCACTTGGGGGTTTGCCTTGTGGAACATCCTGTCTCTCTGGCCTAAACCAGTTTGGAGGTAAAGATGCTTTGGACTGAATCCAGACTACACATGTGTATTTTTGTCTTGGTCTGGAAACCCTATGTCAATTTAAAACCAATTGGTAGAGTTTGCATTACTGTATTTTCCTGAAGAACAAAAAGGAATCTGCTTACCAGACATACAAACAGATAACCCTGTGCCCCACCTCCAAGAGGAAACCCTTTGTCTCTCCAAAGACGGGGGGAAAAAAAATGAAGGGGAAAGCCTAACACACCAATAAATTTGTTCAGACTGAATGGACATAAGGCACTATTAATCTGTTGCTACTGATACGTTTCTTGTACGTCATCGAGTGTGGTAACTGCTCATTTTCCTGTATTTTCACATTAATTTCACAGCATTAACGTTTCATACTAAAGTGCTAGGTTTTTCTGGTTTGGTGCAGAACACATAGCACATTAAGCTAATCTCAAAAACCTATATCGTGTTTCTGCTTCCAAGTATTAGGAAGCCACAAAATACAGCTCCAAATCACTGGCAACCGTAATGAGCAGAACATATTACAACTCGCTTCTCACTAAACTGCTAACACCACAGATTCACGGATAACTTTCACAAAAATTCTGGGTTCTACCACTGCTGCCTCCCAAAAAGTGCATAACCCAGAGAGTATGCAGCACAATGCCCACTGGAGAAGGGAATAATGCTCCAACAGCAGCAAATCCTCTTTCAAGTCCCATATAGCTGATTCATGCTTTCACAAGTCAGATAAGTTTTTATCCACTTGCTCAAAGTTCAGAGTGCCTCAATGCCATTTCCTCTACTCCGTTTGAGTAATATCCAATGGATAAATTATTGAAACCGTGTCAGTATACTGCGGGGAGGACCCCGCTAAACAAAGAGAAAAAAACACAGCAGCAAAAAGCCCTCGAGATTTGCAGATCCCCAAATCAAGAAAACAACATGTAATTCAAAAGCTGTACTAATGTGGAGTTATATTTTATAATAAGAGCCAGTAAATAACTGTATTGGACAAATGTAATTTTGAACCAAATGCATATATCCTTTGTAACAAAGAAATACGGTAGCATAAAGGAACCAGAATTGACCATCAGGAATTTACAATAAAACATTTCTCAGGGACATTTTAATTAGTCTGAAGAGACCTATTCTAAAACTAAGCAGATAAATTAATAATTAGCAAAATTACTGCAAAATTATATATCAATTCCAAGACTGAGCACCGTCATTTGGAATGTTTAGCCCCGTTCCCCACACATAAGCAAGCGTTTTGACTCCTGTCTTACAAGCAATGCTCAGGCTAGTCTTCACTGTGAAACCAGTAAAAAGTGCCCTTACTATTTACGCTTATGTTGGATGTTAGCCATAAAATGACAAAGTTAGTTATTGCTGGAGATCCACTATTAAATGGGATTTGCGGTTCTAATCTTCAACCAAAAAATAGATTAAATCTGCACTTTTGTGGAAGCATGAGCACATAATCCTAATAAAAATATTATTTATCCTTCAAAAAAATAATGAAATGTTTGATTAGTCATTTTTTGTGCAGCAAATTCTGTTTTTCTCATCATGGACAATATTCCCTATACCTACTTAAAAAAGCTAATGCTAATTAGTACATCCAGCAAGAACATTGGTGCTTGAATACTTGAGTCATGCAATATAAATATATATATATACACACACACACAGAGTGAGTGAGAGAGAGAGAGAGAAAGAGAGAGATGCACAATCCTAACAGTTTACATGCAGTTTTCTTAGAAAGGCTGGAGACAACCCAGAAGTTCAGCAGTAATGCTACAGGGCATCAAAAAAATACCTGGAGGCAGGCCCACAAAGCTCCTTACTTAGAGAAGCAGAAAAGTATTTTTAAAAAATACCAGCTTTCAAACTCTGCTACTTGAGATAAGTCTAAACAAACCAATGTCAGCGCTTTGTTTCAAGTCTTACAACTTAGGGCTGGATCAATTCCAGAAGGACTGAGTACATTTAAACAGGCAGGAAGATCGTAAATTTTGCTTCTGGAAGAGAGCTGTATTTTGCTTGTAAAAGGGACACCAATAAAAGTTCCCCAGAGGCTAGGAGCTGAACAATAGTTTTTAAGCCATCCATCTGCACAGTCTTCCATTAGATTTTGAAAAGATAAAACAACCTTTTGGAGATGAAAGTCTAAAGTAAAACAAGTATGCCTCTGGAACAAGTAGGGAAAGAACATGCGAGCAAGAACACTGAAGGTGACTTGCAATGCCGCACAAACACCGAAGGGTCACACAGATGGGCGATCCCGCACAGCCTTCAGGTAATACCTAGCATGAGCAAAATGCCTACTTTCCCAAAGGCATAAAAGGACAAAACTTTTCCAGCATCTACATGTGCGATGACATCTCTATTATATTCTAGCCCCTAAAGTCAATTCACCCTGTTTCTTTCTTCTTTTTTTTTGACTGTGGAAAACATTTTCTGTTTAGAGGTAGTTACCCCCAAACAGAACAATACAGGCAAGGAAGCCTGTAAGGCGTAGTATTAGAAACAAGTCTTGGAAAGCTCTGAAAAAAAAGAAGTGCAACTGTAGCGACAAAATAAAGCTGAGGCAGAAAGTCAGGCCAATACGCATAGTAAAATTTGTCACGTGACGTTACATAAAAGAGCAAGATACTGTTCTGGCTGGTTTGAAAGCTTCTGGCAGACAGCTTCACCACTCTTTCAAGTGTGGTAAAACCAAGAGGGCACAGCAGCTCATTTGCATAAACTTAAAACAGTTTTAAGTGTCTAGAAGGGAAGAAGCGCGTCAATCAGCATCTGGCATTCATTGGCAATACCAACTTCATCCCATAATCCTGCATCCACACAAACTAAGGCAAGGCAGAATTTCCACACCCAGCCCTGATCAAAATTCTATTTCATTAATCAGCTTACTACAAAGTAAAACACACACAGGAATGGCTTTGTCCTGTTTGGGCTTCCAGCAAAGCCAGCCTTAGGCTGTAACATTTGCTGCTACTACTAGGAGCTGGACAGCTCAAATACTTAACTTTTTTCTAGACTCTTCTTTAAACAACATAGTGGTCCATTTTAAGCCACAAAGCAGAAGTAAGAGACATTATGATTTGTATGCACTATAATATTTTTGCACAGTTCACTTTTAATATCCCAATCAAACCCCATCGAATTACAATCCAACAAATCCATCTAAAAGATTCACTAGCAGGTAATAATAAAAAATTAGGAGTGCTCAGCACAGCAGTGATCATGGTGACAAGTGTGAGAAGGCAAAGAACCTTGAGGAAAATAAATTACTAAGCTGTCATTGAAATTAAAGACTGTTACAGTTCATCCTTATTTGAATGGAACCTCAAAAAACAGAAGGCAGGAGAACTCTGCAGGTCTAAGTCATGAGAATTTAAAGAGACCCGCGAAACATCTCCTAGACAGCTTATGGTTGCCCATCTGACAAAGTACTAATGTACAATGATGTTATGAAAATGAAGGCACAACAATTTAATGAACATTGGACTAAGAACACATCATCACATACTAGGTTATAAAAAAAATTCTTGTTTGACTAATGGGAACTCATTTACATTGGGTGGTACTGGAAGAATAAATAGGGCAGAAATATGTTTGAAAAACTGGTGAAGTGTCAGTGTTAAAGCCCTTAATTTTTCTCACAAAGAAGTGCAAAGTCTGCCTTGCCAGGGTAGGGACTTGGCAGATCAAAGTACATGACACTTAGAAGTTCCCCTAGAAAACAGCTTGGAAAATACGCGCTTGTGAAAACCAGCTAGGGAACAGTCTCTGAGAAAAACAAAGTGGATCCAGGAGGGGAGTCCAAAAAACCTACGACTTTCCCATTCACAAAATGGCAGGTCTCAGTGGTTAGCTGTGTACACACCATCTATTTTGATTTTTTGACATTTTCCCTCAAATATTCTAGTTTTGCATACATGACAAGTAATAAGTTTCAAGGATCACTCAAAGTGAGGGTTGTCTGTAGCTAGAGCTCAAGAGGAGGGATGGCATGATATGCAGACATCACTGGTCCTTAACTCCCTTAACTTTTCAAGATAAGGATTGTCTGCACAGTCCCATTTCACTAAGAAATGTTACTGCAAAGATACAACGGCAAAAACATCTGGAGGGATACTACCAGTATACTGATTAGATATTTGCACAAAAGGAATCAATAACTAAAGCAAGCAAAAACATGCAGATAATACTGAAGTGCCCCTCACCTACATGAACACCACTTCTAATATATTTTTTCCACTTGGTATGAAAACAATAATAAAAGCAAAGTAAAATATTCCACGAGACAACTCTGGCTGAATAGACTGAGAATATACAGGTGCTGTAGAGAGGAAAAGGCTCTCTGGGGCCAAAGGATGGATACAAAGACAAATATTCTTGAACAAGACTAATATTCTTTGAAAGCAATAGTATTCCTACTGCAGATTTGATTCAGTATGACTATCAAATTAATTACAGAAAGACAGAAGAGACTGGCATCTATGTTCTAGCACAGTCAAGAGAGGAAAGTAAAACTACTTATAAATTTAAGTGCATTAAATATCCATTAAACGTCCTTACTGATGTAATCTGTTTAAAGGCAATTCACTTACCAATCTGCTCTAAAAATAAAAAGGCCCACAATAAATAAAGTGGGGCAGCAGATTTATCAAATGGGCAGAATTACCATTAAAATAAACGCATTTCCAGACTGTCTCTTTCTACCGGTAATGGTTATTTACATGTACAGTAGACAGCATTTTAAAGGCAGGACAAAACATTCTCATGGACTACATCTGGAAATACACATCAGTATTAGTCAAGTCTTCTTCAGCAGGAGGTTATGCAGGCTCCGATATGACAGTTCGTCACAAAGTGTTGTTCAAGGCTAGTATGAACTGGTGAGCCTGGAACAAGGAAACAGACTACTTACATCTGAACTGGATGAATATAAAGTTCAGGTAAATTTGTAGCATTTTAGAACTCTTGGTTTTATTCATACTGAGAAGCAGACCTCAGATAAGTATGCAGAGTCATGGCAGCGCTGTGAGATCAGGAAAAAAGCTTGAAGAATGTCCCCCCTTTGACAAGGAACACATTAGCAATTCCACTCTAGAATGGCTACCTCAGTAAAAATCAAAACAAAACAATTATGCTAAACCCAGCTGCTCCCCCAACCCCACGGCAAAGCTTTGAAGACTTTGGTATCACAAATCTATTTCCGATGCTACAAACAAAACAATTCTGAAAAGGCTCTGACGGTGGGCAACCTTCAGCAGCCCTGCTGCATCCAGGATGCTTCCAGGGATCAAAACACACATTACTTGTACTTCCACTTAAGACCGGGTCTTACCCAGTGAAAGGCCTGGCTTTCTTCCACCACAGCTCTATTAGCATTGCCAGCAAAGGGAATTTATGCAGAGAAAGAAGGAACTAGCATTCTTTCTACAACAAGGCCAATTGTCTTAGGCTGCCACATTCAGTTAAATGTTTACTTTGTTGTTTCACAACTTAACAGGAAGCAAAAGGTCAGCGAGGCCCCACTGCAGAAGAGAGATCCTGTCATTCATCTATTCACTTCAAGCCAAGATTCCAGTGGGAGTCTAGGGCTTCCAGTTTTTTTCCCCCTTCCTCAAGAAGAGAGACACCAGGTAGTAAATTAACACTCCAGCAATTCTTCCAGTCTGGTTTCATATCCTAGAAGAAACATTAGAAATCCAAGAGTATTTTATCAAGATCCCGAATTGCTCACCAAGACAGGTTAAGGGAGAAAGATCTCTTGAGAGACTTAATCTCTTGAGACGACCCTTGAACACCAGCCTTTTTGGAACACTTGGAAATGAGAGCCATAGTGTGGAGAGAACCATAAGAGTACAGGGCTTCCTGAGACACAAGATTTCTCTCCACTTGACATGGTGAAGACCCTACTCCACTTCTGAGTCTTTCAGAAACTGAATTTGCCAGCAAGAAGGTTAAATAAGAAAAAAAAAATCTTTAGTAGGAATAGGACTTTTATTTTTGGCTTGTTATGAATGGCCAATCTGCAGTTTTGCTGTCAGCCAATAAAGTATGAATTCACATGGAGAGCCACTTGACCATCTAATCTGTCAGGCAGCCAAAAGCTTTCTTAACCTGTACTTAACATTTATTTTCAAGAGGAATACGCATGACTCAAATAAACATGAAGTAATTTTCAGCTAATCGCAAACATGCTCTGAGCTCTTGAGGAAAATGTGGACTATTTAGTCCCGGCATGAATGAGTCCTGCTCTGATGAAACCACACAGTTTCTGACAGTCGCCAGACAGTTACTGTATCTAACTCCCAGTCTCAGTAAAGAGGCTGAAAAATCTACCATTGACCTTAGGCAGCAGCAGGATTACACATCTGACTGGAAAAACATCGATTTCTTGAGGACAGTCCAGTCTATAAAGAGCCAGCCACAAAACTCAGTGACACACTGAAAATCCCTGGACATAGCTAAAAAAAATATTCCTCACAAAAGCTGTGAGGAATAAGCTGAACATTCCTGGGCCAGCTATTCAGGCCACAAATACTCTCCTCATCACTGGATATCAGTTTTGTCATTCACAGCAACCTATGCCAGTAAATTCCTGACTCCTCTTAGTTATGAGGCAAAGCTCAAGTGTTTACAGATCAGATCTGATCAACCAGACCAGGCTCTTCAATTCAAAATGATGAAAAGTCTTCGAATGATACTCAGGTTCCTATACGACTGTGGCTATACTTTGAGAAGTCAGAAGGATTTTCATTCCTAAGTCAATACTATTACACAAGCAAAGAAAACATTTCCCTATACAAACTATCTTGTATCCCATGCCGTCCTATTCAAATAGCATTTTAAGCTATGTGTGGAGACTGAAACACCACCACCTATGGCAATGGGCAAATGGGCAATATGATACAGAGTAACTTAACTACATTACTATATTCCACTCTCATTCCACTGAATCATTCCATTTCATAAAATGGGAAACTGAGATGCAAAAGGGCTATTGTGGTACTGCATTTACAATTTCATATGATGTAAAAAAGTACTGACTTCCTGTCACAGAAATAATGCAAGTGGATTTAGAACTTACGTTTTGCTCACAGTGTCATCTATGATGACGAACAACACGAAAGATATAACATTTTTCTTCAAAATGTATCTAAAAAAGACCATGACACAGTAAAAAAAAAAAAATCATCGGCAAGATTTCTTGGAACATTGGACGTCTGCCACATTACTGAAGAACTACATGTATCTCAATCTCTTGGCTAACAGAATTTACATAGGAACATCTCCAAAGCGTTCTCCAAAGCGAACATCTCCTGTTCGTGCAAATGCTCTTCTCCCTCAATTATGATTCACTAATATCGTATCACAGTCAGAAAAGAGTTGGCACGAAAACAAGTGCCATACATCTTCCTTTACAGCCCTCCAGATGATTCATAAGCAATTATGTAAAAGTCATAAAATTCTTCATCTACGGGAGTGAGTCAGAAAGCTAGGAAGTGACTTGTATTCCTGACCATCTACGTGGACCTTAGTCTTTCAGCAAGATTCCTACTAGGCCAGAAATATCTCTGAGGCTGACTGCTCTGTGACACAAGCTCTGTTGTGAGCTGGTGAAAGAGACACTGTAAGGAGAGAGGTGAGGCTCAGGGCACTGAGGAAAAACACATGCTATTTTACTGGCCATATTTGCTTTCATACTTACACTATGAACAGACTTCCAACAGCCTATTACCATGCAATTGAATGCAAATAAGTTTGCTGATGTTATGATAGTAAAATACCCCTACCACCCACCCCCATTGCATTGATAAGCATATATGCACAAAATTATTGATCACAAAAGTTAACATTATCTACCATTTTGTAACACCTAAGAATGAAGATGTCAAAATATTTTTAAATTTTTAAAATTATTTTTTGACCTTTATCTGTAAAGGCCTTCCAGGCACCTTATGAGCTTGCTTGTGTGTTTGTCTTTTTTTCCCCCTCTCAGAACTTAGCTGAGTATTAATAAAGGCATATCAGTGTTAAACTTCTGCTAAATACAGCTGTAGATTGAACATCATCCAAATGGTATATAACTTATAGACATATGCTACAGTCATTTTCTGCAATGCGCACTACAAGCAAGCTAAAAGTAAACTTCATCTTTCCTGGAGCTTTTTTCCTGTTCAGTCGTAAGGCCTGTTCTTTACCCTAAGTGGTTCATCGTGGTAGGTAGGTGGAATCTGGAAAGAAAAGATTGTTCCTTGGTAATGGCTATACATGTGCTGAGAACTTCATTTCATTATTCACTCGTTCCCAGAAGAGGCCAGATGGGCAGGGGAGTAACTATAAAACAGACTCTCTAGTAGTTTTTATGTAGGGATTATTTCTCATTGGCAGGAAGGAGAAGCTTTATCCATTTGTCATAAACCACCAAGGGACCATTGGCCCCTGATGCAATGAAATTAGAGTACAACTACTCATGACTGAATTTTTCAGATTGTAAAAAGACGCTTTTGAACCACAGAGGAAGACAGTAGGGGGATGTTTGGGGGTCCTCGGTTCATACTACAACGCTAATACACACATAGCATGCTTTTACACATCTTTAGTCTAAATGACAGCATGATGGCAGTAAACTATGACTCTCTTGCTAAAATCCGGTGTTTAATAATACCAGTTAGCCAAGTCTGGTTACACTTTTTGATGCGAACTGCCAGAGAACGCCTGTTTTAAAAAGCAGTTGCTACTATTACAGCTATATATGAGATTAGTAATGCCTTTGAAATGTAACTTCATACTCTCATAGGCATGTTTGCACCTGAAGGCAAACTGGACTGAAAACAAGCAATGCAAATACAAATTGTGACATAGAAAATACCAACCATCTTGTCAATTAGCTCCTCAGATATGAAACAGATTCTAGTAAAGGTCTTATAGCATTTATGATTTGCAACAACCAATCGTCCAAAGCGTTAGGCTCAAAATGACTGAGCTGGAAAGAGCACTCATAGGTAGTTCCAACATGCTGAGTCCTACACACCACTGTGCGGTGCTAGAGACCAAGCCTGACTTGGCCTTTGCTCTCAAATGATTCTGCAGCACTTGCACTTAAGACTAGAGCAGAGCCTATTCACCCACGCTGCCCTCACCTTTGCTTGAGGAAAGTATATGCTGCTTCACTCTGCGTTGCCCAACACACGCACTCTGCATCCATGCAGAATTGGGATAAACAGCTTCAGACCATCAGCAGAAATTCAAAGGAAAGAACTGCAAAGACATACAAGTGGCACACAACAACACAAATTCTACCATAAATAACCATAGAATCACCGAGTTGGAAAAGACCTCTGAGATCATCGAGTTCAACCATACCTGTCTGCCACTAAACCACAGAATCACAGAACAGCTTGAGCTGGACTGCTTTTCTTCTGTGTGCACAGGTCCAACACTTCAGCCAGTTCTCCAAGCCAGTTCACAGCCGTGCTGCAGGACAATAGCAGAAGGGGCAGAAAGCGCTAGGTGTTAAGTCTAGCTTGTGGAATACACTTCCTGGGTAAATAGCTACAGCCTTAGATTAAAGATTTTAGGCTCCACCCAGTATTAATGGTTACCAGTTCACTCTTTACAGTGAAATCCACCATTCCCATAAAGAAGCCAAGGGTTTCACTGAGGTAGCAATAACATGGAAGTGTAGAGGCTGTTTCTCAACTACCTATGTGAAGTTCAAGGTCATTTCTTGCTAACTTTGCCACTTTAAAAGCTTTCTAAACAGCACTGCATTTAAAGTTGATCACAGGAAGCACAAACAGGAAAGTCCAGGAGGAGTCTTGTTACCCCTCAGGCACTTCCTGCAAAACATAATGCAAAATTGCTAAGGAAACCCTTTAAGCTCAGGTTATGCTTTCTCTTCCTTTTAGGCAAAAAAAAAAAAATGTTTTCATTGAAAATTGCAGCCTGGAAGCATCAATGGCGACCTCTGTGTCACTGTGTCTGACTAGACTTAGAGAGCTGCCAGGTGGATGTTGCTGATAAACCAAGTCTGGGTGTCAACTCAGATGATGAACCAAACCAAAGCCAAGCTCTTAATTTTAACTCCAACTCTTCAAGCAGATTGGGTGCTTAATAGTCACTCGATCTAAACCACCCTTTGCTGAAAAGAAGTTACCTATTCTCCTCTCTGTTAGCCTTGCAATCACTTAGCTGACAGAAGCAAAAGCTCGATGGTCCCTTAGCGGAGAAAGCAGAAGATTCAAGCTTTCCCATGTTAAATATAAACAGTACAAACAATTGAAAAGGCCATGAATTATTCCCCGATTGCCACTGCACAATACCTCTAATCATAATGACAGGTAACACTGAATTCTTTCTTCCTGCTCAGGCATCTAGGTGATAAAAGCAAGAATAGATACAAAACTTTCACGAAAACCTTTTCACAAGTATTCATCTCTTCAATACTCGTCCTCAAAAATGCTAGCCATTTTGCTACAAGTCTTGCTACTGGAGAGCTTTCCTATAGTATAAGGAAAAGCCATCTACGTTGAAATCCTTCACCAATGAGTATTGACTCCCCTTTTTTTATAAGACAATATTTTCTAGAAGGCCTCGATAGGGTGGGGCAGACTGCAGCGGGAGAATCTCACTCGTGGGAGTGTGAGAGACAGATAACGTGCATGAATCAGCAGTGCCTCGGGCTCTGGTTGTAACAGCAATTCCCTTCACATCAGGAGAAAGATCAAGTGCCTGACAACAGCTAAAACCAGGCAGGGGAAGGTCGTTTTCAAAATCACCTTCTAAGCAGAGAGACTGCCCTTGCAGGAGTTGGGTGAATTTGACTTCCTCATGTAATGTATGCACAACAAAAGATGTGATGGGCTCTGGGACAAGAAGGAGAGATAAGCCCTCTAAAGTGCCCGTGGTCTTTCAGCTCCTTAATGGCATCTTGGCAGCATCAATTCAAACCATATCAGTTCCTCTAATCCCTTCTAACACAACATTCCTTCTGAAGGAAGTTTCTCTTGCCTGATTTTCCAGCAGTACAGACAACGCATAGACATATCCCACATTGACAATCTTCCATCTCTTTTCACACAGGCCTAACTCCACCGGCATTATCCTTCCAAGTGATGGATCCACAGTACCAAATCCTTCCAGATTGCAACTGTCTGCTGAAAGAAGCTGAGAGCATCCATAGCCTCATGACAAGACGACACCAAAAGTCACATGTTTCCATGGCAGTGTGCCACTACTACAGAAATGAGTGCAGCTCTGCAAACCGGAGTGCAGTTACTGTGCAGAGGCAGGGGACAGTAGCATCACAAAGATGGCAGCACAGGTCTACAGGCAAGTCTTGAACATAGACAGGTTCATAACAAACATCTGCTGCATGTGAAAATCAAAGTAACTTCAGTGGGTTTTGCGAATACCACTGTTGACTGAACAGCCCACCCACACCAGCTGAATATATTCCAGCTGATTAGCATAAACTTTTAGAAAAAAATGTTATAGTAGATGATGTTACATTGTGTTCAGCTGTTAGAGAAGGATCCAAACTACAGTTGCTTCCTCTGACAGATGACATCCTCATTGTAACCTAGAGAAACACACAAAGTATTTATGTAAGTATGTGGTAAAAACATCTTCTACTTGGGATATTTTTATGTGCTGCAATCAAAATCAGTTATGTTTTGGAAAAACTAAATGTAAGGTCATTTCTTTTTGCTTCGGAATAGGGTTCATTCCTTGGGATTATACACGTTATGGCATATGGAAGACACCTATCTGTCCTAAGTTCCGAACCCTTTGAGACCTGCCATCTTGCATCAAACCCAAATGAAGTATCATTATGGCTAGTAACATCATGGGCAAACTTTGAAATTAATAAATATTTTTTAAAAAAATACCATTTAACAAGGTTTTAACCATGTCTAGAATCTGGTGTCACCTCTGTGGGGCTGCAGGACAAACTCACACAACCTGGGGCCTACGTTCTACATAGCATTCTGCCCAAAGTAACAAAAAGCACTCTGCATTATATACTATTTCTTTCAGTATCTTACTGAAAAATCTGTAAACATTCAGTTTCATCATACTGGGCACTGGTAGCTAACTAGAATATACAGGAAAGGGAACATTTACATAAGTTAAAAGAGTGGAAGGAATACAACATAGTATCATTCTCCTGCTTTTTCACACATGCCCTCCCATACAAGAATCCTGCCTCTTACCAAACATATATCGAGGTAATTGTTTTCCTGATGATACAAGTGTTCCTTACTGTTGCAGGCAACATTCTGTTCCCGATGCTAGTGACTGACAGGCTCATGAAAGACTTAAGTAGCCATTAACTGTTTGTCTTTGTTGGGCAATGCTGTTCCTAATTTGCACTCAGAAAAACAGAGATATTTAGGAACAACGTGCATCAGAGGGTGTTTGTTACACCTAGAGACTGATACTTCCAGGTTGGCATTTTCCCAAAATCACAAACACCGCCCACCAACTGGTTTTCTGTTTAAGACTCATAGGCTGCCCGAAGGTACTGCTGTACTATCTCTGCCTCCCGGAGAGAAGATAAATCTTATCAAGAAATAATTAGAATAGGGAGCAAACGGTACCTTCAGCTGAGCCTATGCAGGTATACTCTGTTACAGTTCCCTCCCTTACCACTGCTTACTTGCTAAATAAACTGTTCCAATGAGTCAGTCATTGCAAGAAAATGATGTAATGCATAAAAATTCTGAACTAGTAACCTTCAGTATTCTTTGAACACTCAGGAACATCCCCTGCATTAGTCAGGGAGCAGCAAGTACAAGCTGTCACTATGTTGGTGAGTCATGAACAAAAGAGACTTGGCATCTCCTACAGTTTTATGTAACCCTCCTCCTCAAGTTCTTCCACTACAAGCCAACGTTTCCCAAACTAGGCACATAGTATGAGCAGATCTGTTACGCTATCTCTACATCCCTACCACATCCCATCAATGACTTATCCAAGCATGCCCCAATCAACTAACTAATGCCCTCTAAATATGTGCTCCTCTGATTACATCCATCCATCTATCCATTAAAAGAGACACATTTCTGCATTGGATCTTTATCCAGCTGACCTTCACCAGAAGACAATACGAGTGTCTAAGTTAAGCAGTCTAGTCCTATGCTTCATATAGGTATTTTGGAAGAACAGAATTAATTTCTAATCCTGCATTAAACCTACCAAATTATAAACAACACGTTTCCAATTCTGCAGCCTTCACCAGCTTTGTCAGTCCTTCTGTCAAAAAGCAGACTTGAAAACCTACTGCACTGGGAGATGTTTCTGGAAACTTCTTATTCAAGCAGTGAGCACTGTGGATTAAATATGTGGATATTTGTCAAGGCCACACATCCACCAAATTGTCTCCTACAGGTCTTCCCGTGCAGGATTGCCAACTGGATCTTTTGAAAACTTCCAGTTTACGTAAAACAAGCAATAAACACAGTCCCTAGACTGCCAGTGTCCAGGGAGGCGAGGCCTCTAGCAATGCAGGATGTAAGCTACAATTATGCAGTATTAATAGCTTTAAGAAACATAAGGCAGGTTCACCTGTTGTATTTAGTTGCAGAGTAAAATTAATTCAGTCAACATCTAGATGAATGTGCCACTGGTAAGGTATGAAAAAAGTCAGTCAGTTTGTTTGGTTTGGGTTTTGGGTTAGGTTTTTTTTTAATAAAATCAGAACCAGTTCAAGAGTTGAGCATGAGAAAGTTAACATTGCCAAAACAGACAAAGAATGCCAGCTAGAATAGATGTTTACTTCCTGCCACTGCAGCACTCTTCAAGCTGCTATTTGCCTCAGTCACTAAATACAACAGATCTCTATGGGCACGCATAAGAATTTATAGCTATTAAAATGAAAAATAATTCAATAAAACTTCTCTCTACACAAAACACAAAAGCAAAGGTTTGTCCTACCACCCCTCCTGTTTTTCTGATGCTGTGTTTCTCTACGCAGATCACTAGAGCAAAGTTACGATGATCCCACAACACTCCCAGCAAGGAAGTTTATGCAAGGTAACCCTATCCAAGAAGCTCTTACAAAAAAAAGCAGAACAGAGAAGAACATGAAGAATACCATCAAGGTAAGCAGAACCCTTGGCAATGTGAGCTGCAATTCAAACAGTTGATTCTTTGCAAAATTAACTCCCTTGTTTCCTCCAAAATCCATGGTAGCTCCTTGCATTCTTTAAGAATTTCCCACCATACTTAGTGATACTGTAATGCACCTGAACCCACCACAGAAGGAATGTCCTTCACTGTGTCTGGGAACTACAGCTGTTCTCTTGCACAAACATACACCAACAATCATACTTTACTTACAATAATTGTATTCATATATTTTGCTTTGTAATCACTCACCAAAGATCCAAAGTACAATGAAAGCGGAAATTGGGAATGCATTATTCCATGCAGGAGTCTAGTAAGGAACTGGAATGTCATTTCCTAAATGATATTTATAAAAGCTTTACTGTGAAAGCACAAGCTGAAGCTGCTTCTACCACTGCTTCAAAATCCCTCGCACTTTGAAATGGAGAATCATCCTTTCGCTGCTGCAGGTCATCGTTAGTCTGACAGAAACAGAAGAGCTGTCTCTGGTCCCCAGAATGCTACACTTTTCTTCTCCATACAAAACAGCAAGAGATTTTAACTTCTAATTAATAAAAATTCAACTCAAAATTGCAAGCTGGCTAGATCAGCTTTAATGATAGAAGAACAAATATTAATGGGGAAAAATCTTGGACCCCCCAGCAAGCAGTTTCTTACATTGCTGAGTAAAATACCCTCACTAAGTGCATGTTACCTTTGTACAGAGACAGCGGCACCTGGCTGATCCATAAGAGGTTCCCAATATCCTCTAAGCCACTAAAATGAGGCTGCCGGTTCTGCACAGCTGTCATACCCAGTGTTTGTGACGAGGCTATGAGAGCAAACTAACAAGGGAGAAGGGCAAACAGCTGAGTAATTAATTCCCCTCGATCAGTACACATTGGGCTGTATGCATGACCTCCCTCCTCAGAGACAGGAGCCTTTGAGAACTCTAGCCTCACCATCACTGGATACTGATCATCTCCAATTTTTGCTTTGTATTTGTGTAAATCTGTTTCTCTTCCTCACCAAAAGCTTTGTGGGCTTTCCTTTTTCTTATCCTTAAGGATGCAGATTGTTAGCTAGACAGTGTTGCAGCCTCATGAAAATCAACTCACAGAATCACAAGGTTGGAAAAGACCTCCAGGAATGAGTCCATCTGTTCCCATCCACCACTAAACTATGCCCCTGCGCACCTCATCCACCCATCTTTTAAATACCTCCAGGGATGGTGACTCAACAACCTCCCTGGGCAGCCTGTTCAAGTGCCCAATGACCCCTTCTGTGATAATTTTTTTCTGACGTCTAGCCTGAACCTCCATGGCGGAGCTTGAGGCCATTCCCCCTTTGCTGGGTTCAAGACCTTTGCTGGTCTGTGAAGCGTACGAGTGCAGTTTAGAAAGGGTTGGTTGCCAACTTTCAACAAAACAGATCACACTAATTTCACACTGACTATTCCTTACAGAACTTCTCCATTCCCTTCATCTCTTTGCTCAGTATAAAGCAGAAGCAGTTTGTCCCAAGAACCACTGGTGGCTCAGTAAGCATTCCAGCTTTCCCTCTCAGCATTCCAAGTGGTGGAATCAGCCACAAAGGGTGTTTTTCCTTTTCCTCTGATTTACACATACACACGCACACAAGTTTACACATGGCAAGCACTGCACATATTTTGGATTGCTTAAGAAACATCTGGGTTAGGCAAGCAGAGTCTGGAGCAATGGAAATAGCTTTACTGGTTCTATGAAAAACTAACTATAAAAGAGGCCACGAGGCGAGGACAACATTGCTGAAGTTAACACTTTCGTCACAGCAGGGGGAAACTGCAAAGCAAACTTGAGCTGCCTGTTGTGACTACTCCAGAGGCTGTGTGCCGATTCCAGTGCAAATAACTACTCTAACTTCCTAACAGCACCACGACAAATAATGGCAGATATTGCCTAAGCAGCAGAGAGGCAGTCTCTCCATTGCTGGTAGCAAAAAAGAAGTAGATATTCTGGACCAAAAAGAAAGGATCCATCTAATTCTGAGTTCCTGCCCAAGGGAGTTGCCATTACCAACTTCCTCAAAGCAGGAATGTATGAAAATAGCCCTTAAGATAAGAACTTTCTTCACAGAGAAAGAGTGAACCTCGCCAGAATGACCAACAACACCCATTGCATTCTAGTGATACTCCTGTCTCCAGTGCCTCTCTCTGACATGGAGAAATCACAACGCACTTGTGGCAGAGCCTCTTACAGCTCCCACTTCACAACCCTGGCAAATCTGAGCTAATAGTTTTATAGCTGGGGAAAAGCAATCCTTCAGCAAGGACAATCAGCAGGTGACCATAAGAGGGGAAAACTGATGAGACGGGATCATTCACAGGTGAGAATGTATTTAAGAATTTCTCTAATTTCAGTTTCAGATAACAGCCTTTCTCTCAGATGCAGGCAAGATACAAGCCGGGTTGAATACGGCAGAGCCGGCTGCCCTCCTGTCCATGAGGGCTTACCTGTTCTGAAGGGAATTTCTCTTAGGATCTCTGCTGACTAGTTATAACAGTGCTTTAAATACACAGTATTGGGCTAGGCAACAGCCTGGGCAAATGAAAGAACTGCTACTCACGCGTAGTCTTTCTGGGACTGGAGGCATCCTTCGGGAAGGAGTATGGGTAGACTGCTCAGCGTTACTACTAATATAAAGTACTTGTGGACTGTCACCTTGGATACAATTGGCAGCTCCCAGGAGCCAGTGAGGGTTCTCAGAAGGCTGACAGTGCCCCAGGATTCATCTAAACCAAGTCTCCAGCAACCCTGAAGAATGCCTGTAGCACGATCTTTCTCACACAGTTATACACAGATGAAGCACAACTGCATTTTACCCTGTTTCCACGGAAAAGCAGCACCAAAGGTGATACCTGGGCTCAGCTTTTTCTCTCGTTTTTGTTTTCCAGTTTAGTTTCCTCAGAAACAGCAGCCAGATCTGACACACTTAAGAGGAGAGCTAGCCTCTTCTGAATCCTATCCAACCTGAAATACTGGCTTTGTTGGCCAGAGGCCCAGGTGAAGCTATAACTGTGACACTACATGCAGTACCTTTGTTTAACCTTTTCCCTCCCACATTGCCAGAAAGCATTTCAGGTATTTTGACATCTGAGCAACAAAGACAATTTCATGCACAGCTTTATATCTCTTTCCAATTGAGTACACCCAATGCACTACTCTGCAGCAAATGGAATCAGTACAGTTGCTTCTGAATTCTAAGTCGAATGCTAGGTAGTCAGTCTCCCCATTGTCCCCAGGGCCTGGGGCTGCTGCACCAAGTGCTTCCAGCCCATCTCAGGGAGGGGCTCATCAGCACTTTCACCTTTGGCCAACTGCTTGCTCTGTTTGACCCCTCCTGACTCAACCTCAAGGAACAGCCAAGCCAGCAATGTCAGTGTCTCTCTTACTGTTCAGTTCAAATAAGATCTGTAGGCTTACACACACACACACAAAATACAGGTTCTTTGCACAAAATTACTTTCAGACAGAGAATCCTGCAGTTTCATAGTAACCCGAGATGTTTATAAACATTTCTCTAGCCGTGCTACAGCTAGCTGACTAAAAAAAAAAAAAAAAACCAAGTGTTTGAAGAGTTCAGGAGTTAGTTTCAGTCCTTCTTTTTGGGGAAGACAATTTCTCGTGAAATTATAAGAGGGCTTTACTCACCATATAAATACCAAAACAACTTACACTAACACATACAATTCCTCAGTCTAACATTTTTAGAAGGGAACTTTTCACAAGTTAAACACTGTGTTAGTTGAAAGTATTATGAAAGCAAACAATACATATATATTCTGGGCAGGTTCATCTGGAAAAATAAAATTGAAGCAAGCTGGACAAAGGCACTCCTAAAGCTTTCTGGTTCCCTGTGCTTAGCACAAATTGCATTGTATGACAATACAGGGTGGGAGAGACCTCAGGAAGTGTCTAGCCCAACCTATTTCTCCAAGCATGATCATGATCCATTAGGTCTGACCCGGTCGCTTAGGGCCTGATTCAGTCTGGTTTTGAAGCCCTCCAGGAACAAAGGCTGCACAACCCCTCTGAGCAACCTGTTCCAATGCTGGACAGCTTCACCATGAGTAAGTTTCCCTTACACCCAGCTGCAGAAGACAAAATGGTCTTTTCAGTCACAGAAATTTTTCTTCTGACACTTTCCTTTGTTAGTTTCCTAACTTTCATAGCGGCATAACTCAGTGTCTCAAATCTCTGCTCTCATCTGACTTCTACTTGCCTCCTCATTCTTCTACCTTGCCCTTGACTTCTCACCTTCACCACACTATTCCCTACACTTAAAAACACCTTGCTGCCTTTTGCTTAGAAACCCTAGTGGGTTTTCTTGCTCTCATTCTCTCTGTTTATTCTTCAGATCTTTTCAGCTCTAAGGATATGTGCAGGTCCCTGCAAAGAAAGAGCCCATGTCACCTTTTCTGCTTGCATTCCTTGGTGAAAGATGAAAGATGCCCAGGGCTTTACCACTCCGCAGGTAACTTCATCCACAAACAGCACTGGAGTCTCTCCTTCCTCTCTTCTGCAGCATTCCTCTGGGTGTCACACAAAAACTTCTCACAAGCAGACACAGTGAACAGAAACTACCTTGTCTTCAGCTCCTGCCCTGGAGACTACTGGACAGAGTTGTGCAGATGAAGACAGAACTACTGTGAGGCAGCAATATCAACTCCTGTGGCATGTGCTAACTTCTACAGACCTTGGAACAGATGAGAGATGTAGCCCAGTTGTGCAAGCCACCCTTGAAAGAATTCCAGGTGAATTCATGGTAATGCATAGAAAATGCTGTCAGACTGCTTCCCCACCCAAAGGGAAAAGGATTTCAACTTTACAACAACAAAAATTACAGACTGGGATATCCCGGCTACCTTAAATCTGACTTGAGCAGTCAAGTCTTACTTCGGGTGAGTCAGGGTTACTCAGCTACCAGGATAAATTTTCAGCCAACCCTTTCACTTTGACACCAAGAAATAATGACTCTCACGACGTTTCTTCCTGTTCACTTGCTTGCTAAACAACATTGTGAGTATCTTTACAAAATAAACATCAGCTACCAGAACCTGATGTATGATCAAGATGCTCCAGCTTCTCTGAAGTATGGAGAGCAATGGCACAGTCTAAGTAATTTCCCAGGAATTGTATATTCAAGTTAACACTTAACATAGCTTTTATGGCTTAGAATATCCTTAGGCATCTCCATTTTTTAAAGAAGTAAAGCGGCTTCTGAAAATGCCATATAGTAAGAATGCCCTGGAGAATATCAGGCATGCTGGAACTTTGAGATGAGATACAAAGCCATGCTGCCTCATCTGGCCCAGCAGTCTGTCACTGAAGTGAACTACTAACTGATCAGTCTCACAGATACAAATGGAGACTCTGGCTCTTCACGCAACCTTGAAGAGGAAAAGGAAGAGCTCAAAATACTTTCTTATCAAGGCTGAGTCTAATTTATCCTAGCTATGGCAATTTCAAAGCACGTATTGAAGGACTCTAGGAAACGTGTCAGGTATCACACAGCAATTCCCCCAGCAAGCAAACAGGTAGGGAAGGCACTAGGGCACTATGCCTGGGGCATTTGCCAACATCCTCTCCCTTGAGTGCCCTACAGTAAGGTTGCCTGTTCAAGAACCATTTTACCCCCACTTGGCAATATGCTCTAATGCTCTACTGTAAATTTTGTTTTACACCAAACGTGACACATTTTACGTAATACATAACACCTTACTTGACCCTTCCCTGTGTACTACCTCCAGCAGAGCAAGCAGAGAGGTAAAACGCATTAGAAATTGGGCACAGGAGCCTTCAACTTCTGTCCACCAACTCCTAGGAATTCAGCAGTCAGCTCTAATGACTTGTCACAGATAACAGGCCGATGGTTGGCTGCCTGCTCCAGGCCCTCCTCCCTCCTTCCCAGAGACATGGGGCATGCTGGACCAGCCCTTCAGAGCCTCCACGAGCTCACACTGCCCTGAAGGGGCACCTTTGCTTATCACTACTGGCACACAGTCCACTTTTTAAGCCACCCATTCCTAATACTATGTGTTTGTTCGACAATAACTCCTAACCAACTCTGTAACTAGAAAACAGAAGACCAGGCAGGCATGTAACCCAGCTACACTGCCTGTGGCTTCTGGGGCAGTGCAGAAGGACTGGACCACAAAACCATCTAGGCTTAAACGCTATCCCCAAAGCAGCCTTTCCAATTGATCCCACAGAAGTGTGACTACTGGCCTAGATGGACTGTTGGTTTGACCTACTAGGGCATTTCTTATATTAATTTTATTCCCCCGCACAAATCTCTGCATTAGTTGGATCCCCAGCAAAACAGAAGATTAAAATTCAGACCACCACTTTGTGCACTGGCTCAATATTTGTGCACACACACATGATCCCGAACAGACGTAACTTTCACTACACATCCTTCTGGATTCTCTTTCTTTTCCAATGAAATGCAGGCTTTCTTTTCGGAGGCAGCTAGCTGACTTCAGGAGTCAATGCTGATGAACTGTAATACATACCATCTGATAGACAAGGAAAACAATTCTTAATGTTTATCACCACTGTTAGTTGTGTGTTGAAGACAAGCAAACAAGCAGACAAATGCTTTCATATGGAACAAGCAGCTTGGGAAAGGGCAAAAAAACGTATTTGCAGAATACTGTGCACCCCCGCCCACCCCCCACGATGTGTGCATTTCTGCATGCAAAGCTTATTTTCAAAGTCATAGAAAGAGAGTTCATTAACCTATCACTAGAAAACCTGTCCTCTGCATAAGCCCAAAGCTCTCCATTGATATGTAGGCAACATCTTTCCCTACTCGAGTGAGGGGATACTAAAGTAACCTGGAGACAAACACTGTATTACTAGAAAGTCATCTCACATCTGAAACTTTACGAAGGCTTTACTTGGAAACTACTGCTTCCAGCAAGATCACAAAACTCCCGAGATCATACCAGAATTAGAAAGCACGTGCACGCCAAATGTGGGTGAGATTGAGCCACATACCTTTCCTTCCCCAAAAGGCTATTTTGATAGCAGACTAGTTGCAGCTTATTTACAGGTTTGCAGGTCATTTTTTAACTTGTCAAAACATAAGTCAGACATGTGCAACAGCCAAGTAACTTATCATTTAAGTAATTTCTGAAAACAACATGCAGAAAAAAAAACATTTAATACAGATGATTATCATCTATACTTTGATTTTGGCTTCATACTACTATCTTCGCATCGCTGTATTTAATTACGCTCCCAATTTCCTTCATGATTCATCGTTGCATAACAAACTAGATAGCCACTTTATGGGTGTGTTGCAGGTTTGCACAATTAACTGAGTCTATTGGACTGGAAATGACGATTTGTATTAACTGAAAGGATCATGTGGCTGCATAGTTTGTGGGTGTTGGTTTATTAGAATGGAAAGTGCCAATTAGAGAAGGAGAAAACAAAGACAAACTCATTATACTTTAAAGAGAAGTACCTATGACTTCCTGGAAATGGTAAAGTTTATCTGTGATCAAATACCCAGTTGCTAAATTACAAAGAAAATTATTCTCCTGTGTTCACGCACACATGTAGGAAAGGAAAAGGAGGAGGCGCAGGCAGTGGAAGGAGAACAAAACACGTAGTGATCCAGGAACAGGATGAAAGAGGAGCTTCCATGCCAAGGCCACCTCTACCGCTGCCACCACCATTCAGCCCCTACCCTGCAAAGTCTGCACAGGCTGCAGGCCAGGCAGAAGGCTCACGCAAGCTGTAGTGGGCTGCATCGACTCATGGGGGACTGGCTGTTCTGCCCCAGTCATGTAAAGACACCAGCAGATGCGAGGAGGAGGAGAAGATGGTTCTGTTAAAACACACTCTTGAAACTAAAATTCTGACAGTCTTTTATTGTGGAATAAAGTCAGTAAAGCAAGGTACACTGTTCTCAAAAGAAATGCTAGCTCCCAAATCTGCACTGACCCTGTGGAGGAAGGAAGCAAGTGCGGTCTGAAGATGACAGCAACTTCTGGGCTGATAGATGCTTTGTTTTGGCAGTGCTGCAGGCCACGCAGGTGCAGCTGTACCACTCAGACCTGCCCTGCTGCTCTCCCTGCAGACCAGCTCCCAGCCACCCAACAGGAGTACTTTTTCCCTCCCTATATTTTAAACTTAACAGCAAATTCAGTTCGATCGTGCTTTACTCTTAACATCTACTTTCAACAGTTTCATCTCATTACTGCAACTCTACACTAAAAACGTTAAACTCACACCTCCAAACTGACTCAAGGTTATATATTTGACTACGGTACTCACAACGTTTTGACTAACAATTAGAAGGTAAAGCTTATGACAGAACGCTGTACAGCATAAGCAGCTAAAATCAAAGATGTGGTAAAATCTGAAGCCACTGAGTTGTTCAAAAACACTCCACCATCATTCAGATTCACACTCCCCAAACCGAGTGCAAAATATTTTCAATTATTTTTCTGCAACTTACTTAAACCAAGAAATTACATACATTAGTTATTGCTTGTAAATTTCTTAAATTTGACCACAGAAGGGAATTAAATTCAGAGTCTGAAATATGTCTAATACTTCATCAATGTTGTATATTACAGAAGGACAAAGTAGTGTATAGTTTTCTTTTTGGGGGAGGGAGAGGAGTGGGGAAGCATTCAGAATCTGGATATCCCCTTCATTTGTATTTTTATAATTCTGCCCATGTTTATGTGAGGTGTGAAGATACTGAACATCACGCCAAGACCCTCAAAAGGTCATATTTCTCACTCGTAAAAGCAGGTTATTATTCCTACAGAATTAATAAATTCTGGTTCACCTTAAAATCCATCTTTTTCTCCTTGAGATCTCACATTTGAGCCAGAACACATAAAATATCAAGTGCACATCACATAGAAAAGCTCTCATAAGAATGTAAGTGATCGAGTAGCTTATTTTAATGCAATTATGTGCAAAGATGTCTGTCTGTCAGGATTTCTAACTGCCACTTAATACATCCCGAGCTTTGCTTTTCCCACCGGCTTGCACTGGCAACAGCTGGAAATTCCCACAAATGTCACAGCATTCAGAAGCACACACCAAGCACAGGAGTTCAATCTGCAATATTTTTCAGTGCCTTGAAACAAGAGCTGTGTGGGTGTTGGGTATAAGTGCAAGAGGAATCTCATTGTCTGCCCAAATACATCAGGCTGGTGAATGAAGTCAGTAAATCAAACACTGAGAGGAAAAACAGATAAAAGTTGAGAGATAAAAACATACTGTGAAAGGTTGTACAAAAAGTTGGTTTAGAATTACTGCAATCACAGTAGCTTTCCCCCCTTCTTCTTACCTGCTCGCAGCCAATACTGCTATGCACAAGCACAGTTAAGTCCTGTAAAACACATATGTGCACATACACGTACACATTCATATGGCATATGTGTTTAAGAGTGAAAAGCTATTCTCATGCCTCAGCTTTTGAGATGCCCAATTAGAACTATTTTGAGACAACCCGATTTTCAAGGCGCGACCTTATCTTTTTCTCTAAGCCTCACAAAGGTAGTTTAGAGCACAGACGTATAGTGTTAGCTAAAGACAATGGGCTAGAGACATCACCATTTAAAAATGCTTCTAAATAAGTATTTAAAATGTCACCTATTTAAACACATGCATAGACAGAAGGTAAGAGCTGAAATTCAGATATGTTGATTAATCTCTTTTTATGCAAAATCATCGGGTCTTGTAGTGCTCAGACGCTCAGAAAACTGTTTTTTTTATTAGTAGGCACTCAGGTAAGTAAGCATTAGGCTCTGTATTTAAAGATGTCATTCATAAACAGACATTTAAAAATACATGTCAGATTTTGACATAACAAGAACACAGCAGTAAGTTCAGCAGCTCAGCCTCACTTTGTTGGGGATGTCTGTAGAAAGGAATCAGTAGTGTTAATACAAGCATACGTATCTCAAAATATAAATGTTCAGAAGACTGTTGTGTCTTCTTCCACAGGCCCTATATAGGCAGAATCTCAAACAGAAACAAAATTAACTTTATTCCATTTGGGAGTCAAGTTACTGAACTATTAATGTCTATAATGATACACTTAGAATTGTTTCCAAATGCCACTTCTATATATATACAGCTTTTCAATTGAAATTACTGGTTCAGAAAGAGAATTGGCAGAGATCTACCACTCTCGTCCTTCCTGCTCAATCTGCTCTTACCTACCGGGCTCACGGAGGCCATAAACTATTCCATTTTCAGATCCTGTAACATCTGTCAGATATCCTGCTTTCAGAGGTCTTGCAAATACCCACCCAATACATCAGGCTTCCCTGGGTTACGTTTATAATGGTATGCTACACTTCTAGGCTGTTAGTTTTAATTAGTGCCTATTTTGTAGAGGTCATAAAACATGCCTATTGATGATACTGTATAAACATATTTATCAGAAGAACAGACTACGGCATAGTCTTTAATAGGTAAAAAAGGACAGAACCAGCCACAAGAAAAGGAATAACGAAAAAGAGCTGACTGCTACTGCCTACTGCCCAAATTGTAAAAGACTGATGACTTCTAGGCATGTCAACACAAAATACCAAACAGCTATAGGTGCTAACAATTCTCAAGTGTTCAGATTTTTCTTCCAAAAGTTCCTATTAAGTCCTGACAAACAAGGGTCTGGACACAACAGTTCACACGTCTCATGCTAGGCAATGCAACATGGTGTACGTGGAGGTCAACTCAATGGATGTAGCATGTGCTGCAATGCATCAGATCACCCAGTACCGGCTCCTTTCACAGACAGCCTACCCGATCTATGTCTCTTAACATCATGTCTTTGAAGAGTAATTAATAAATGTTACCTTGTGCAAGGACCAGTTCAGCTCCTTGCAGTGGGCAAACCAGTTAAGACCTCTTGGAGCAAAGCAGCAGAAATCCTTCCTTGGCAGGGATAAGAAACACTATACACACTCTTCTTTGCAGTTTTCAGACACAAGCTCACTCTGGCTGTTTATCAAAGCCAACATATAAAGTAGTGTATAACAACTCAAGCTAAGTTCTATGCCACCACTCATATAGCTTCTAGGTGTTTTGCAGAACAGCCACTGCAGACACCTCTCCCTGTGAAATATTGGGTGAATGCATTCTGCCATTCTAGACCATTCAGCTTTGATACATCTATTTAGTGAGATGGCCATGGCAGAAAAAGCACACTGAAGAACAACAGTGCAATAGACGGCAGACTACGACTTGTTCTTGGGAAGGATGACAAGGAACTTCAGTAGTGTTGCAGACCCTAACACTGCATGTGGGTAGATTCCAGGAACTTCCTTCGAACTGTCATTATGCATAACACTACACTTGTATGAAATGCTGTGCCTAAAGGGCCTAAAACCACAGTTGAGCCAGTCAGCTGACAGCAAGCCTTCTGGCTCTGTAAGGAAAGAGATTGGATGCAACAGATCAGCATCCTACAGCACAACATCTCTCAATGCTGCCCTAAAAGCATCCAACCTAACAGGGATTAAGTGAGATCAGGGTATTTCACCAGACTAGTCCTTGGCTTCCTGATGACCAGTTTACATGCCTGAGAGCAAGAATGAACTCAGCCTGGGAGGACAGAGTAACAATGTCCCTACAGCAGCATGGATGCAGCATTTCTGCAAGGCATTCAGGTATTACAGAATGGTTGGTTAAAAACAGATGTGGCTGTGGCCATTTCTGGGAAACACAAGCATGAACAACTAGCTATTTTTAATTTGCCAAGTTCCATTCCAGTCTAAGCTGCTACAGAATCTGTGTCAATCTGTATGTCCTTTTTTGATCTCTTCCCTCACTCAGCTTATGCTTATGTACTGAAAAAGTCTGAGCACATGATTACCCCATCCAGGCAACGTGCCTTTGAAATGGCTTTTTAATCTAGACTCTCCACTCCCTGACTGACTTTTGCAGTATGTCTGTATGTGCTGTCTAGACACTTGAATATGCTAACCTCTAATTTAGCCCTCCTTTACTGACCCATGAGTTTCCTCCCTTCTGTGGGTCTTCTGGTGAAACTGGAAATGCAACACACTCATTCAGCCCTATACCTGCCTGGTCTAACTGCATGCATACAAATCTGACCAGTGAAGTCGGCACATGTTCTTCGTTCGCAGCAACAATGAATCCTTACACTGACAAAAAAATTGTAGTGCTCTCCTAAACTTGTTCTCTTCTTTGCTGCCTCCAAACTCAAAGAATAGGGCAGTCCTTTCTCAAAAGGATTCAGGACACATCTGCAGAGACAAGGACCTGAGTTGAATCTCGTAAGTAGAATTAAATCATTGTGTACCCGGTTACGTAAGCAGAAAGTGATGGAAGAGTCTGATTGAAGTATGAAAGGAAGAGTAAAATACAGGTGTATCCGAACAGCAGCCATACTGCTTCAAATCCAAGGTCCACCTAACCCAATATTGCCCTAGCATGGGGAAGAAAAGGAAACGAGATGCTTAGGGCAGTGGGAAACATCCTCCCCCAGTTCCCAGCAGCCTGTTACAAGGCACTTTCTCTACAGCCTTAATGGATTTTCCTTTCATCAGGCACTCTGTGCCTAGTTTTTGAAGCCATGTAAAACTTCTGGTATTTGCAGCATTCAGAGAGAGATGTAATCGAGGTACACAGATGAGAGCACAAGAGCCATACTGAACTTCCACTTTAGATAGCATGTTTGCATTACAAACCACTTCCATATGCCTGAAGCATAAAAGATTTGCTGTCTGTGTCAGTTTCTACAGATGACTTAAGCATTTTAGCACTATCTAATCGCTTTAAAGTCTTGTACATGGTGAATTCACACAAAGCCTCAGTAATGGCCCCTGTGCAAGGCTGAATTTCAGCATCAGGTCTGCACAGTAAAGTATTGTTACTCTTGCAATGTGAGAGTCTGCATTGCTAATATACAGATAGCCTTACACTCAAAGTCATTGTCTCTGTCCCTTCACAGCATGCTTAGAGATCTTGATTCCACAGTACACCAAATATCATCCCCCATACAGAAAGAACAGAAAAAGTATAAAGTTTAATTCCTTGTAATTTGGGCAATATGATTTCTCCACTCACGTACCAGCACATAAATATACCGCTGCTGCACCAGTCAGACTTCGTATCAGTTCAGTGAGACTACAGCAACTGCAATATGTCCCATATGTATCATTTTTTCCCCCTCAAAGTAGCAGATGCCCAAGTTGATTTCCCTCACTTCAGGGTGGCAGATGTTCAAAATTCAGCTAGCTAAGAATTATATTATCCATGTACTTCATTTGCATCACCATAATGCATGTATTGCCACAGTAAAAGTACCACGCAGACTCAGTAACCTCAATATTCATATGCAGATCCACTCTGTCTACCACAAAACAGAACAGAAGGATCTGAGTAAGACCTATGAAATTAAACTATGTAAGGACAGCACACAGTTTAACTTCTACTGTGCACATCTTGATTCTGTTTGAGGTAAAGAATTTGAGTCCACCAAATAATTACAGAATTCAGGACTTCTCACAACCGCTTTTCCACACTGCTTTCTGCTAGGCTTGCAATTCCCAAGCAATCCCTTACTAAAGGGTTTGTAAAGACTAAATGTGAAACAACTAAAGTGCCAGATGGTCTCAGTTCTACCAAAGCACCTCTGGCGGTCTTGTAGAGCTGTATCGATACCACTGCCATCCACATAACTAGTTGTGCAAAAACTAGCACCACAGCATCCAATTTGCACTGCGTTTACTCATCTTTAGAAAAGCTTCTCCTCTCTGGTGACTTATTGCCATTATCTTTACTAGTCATTAACAAGGGGAAAAAAAAGTAAAACGTTTAAGCTACTCATTCCCTTTGAATTAACCAGACCAGAGGCACGCTTGCCAGAAAACACGGAAAAATATCGCAAGCTTCCTGCTCAAAAGCAGCTGCCACAAATAAGTGGGATTAAGCAATAAACAGCAGCAGCAACTGTAAAACAAAGTTATTGTTTATAGAAGTTGGCTGACCACAGACATCACGGCAATCTACAAAATGACTGTGCAAAAGCTGTATCTGACATTCTGCATTTAAAAAAAATCTACCTGTTACTTCCCATGCTAAGCCTTCAGTATGAAATGTCACTTTCATAATTTTCTAGCTTCGCAAAGAAACTTTCCCTTTCAATCCTCCAGCTACTGCTTAGATTTACGCCTTTCTCCTCTAAAAATGAACAGGAGGAGTGACTGAAATGTAAGTGTTGAAAACAGACAATATCTAGGGAACTGAGATCATTAAAAAGGCATATGGTACAAAGCAAGCTAGAAATAGGACAACTGTGATCAAAAGACATCCAGTATCACAGGGGTTCTCACTGCAAAGGGAATCCTTGGATGAAAAGTAATATCACAAATTAAAGTCCTTTTTTTTCACATAAAGAAGAACAAGTCTGCTATCCATCTCCAAGACAGGGTGCAAATAGGTTTAAAGACTCTTGTAATACTACCCAAGCTCTTTTCTTAGCACACTGGTTATTAACTAGTATTAACCAAGCAGGATGTCCAACTTAGGAGTTAGTCTTCATGGCAATTAGGAAATTGCAAGGAGTAGTCTACACGTGCCTAGAGAACTGAGGTGTTCTAAGAGTCCTCAAGTAACTTCATATTGCTAAGAAGAAAGAGAAACGGGAACATAACTGCCAGTACAGAATTCTAATTCTCCTGTGCACAAATCAGCACAGAAACTATTACAAATGCTACCATTACTTAGCATTTTTTTTTCAGTAGAGCAATTGGGAATTTAATATAGCGGGGTTTAAAGTGAACAGAGGCTATAGGTATAGTCATTTGACAGCAAGAGACAAAAATCCGATGCCATCACATGCACATAAACTCCTAAATTACCCCAATCAGGCTTGCTGATAGAGATTCATAGGCCATAGGGTAACATTTACAGGAAAAGTTGGAATGGTCTTTTCCTGGACCAAAGATTCTCACGCACAAGCAAGTTAAAAAGCCAACCATCTGTTATTCCTCAGGTTCCATCATGGAGGCACTGCAGGAGTTTGTCCTGCCTAAGTCATGTCAATATTCTAAAACCTATTTTTTCATAAAAGTTTGTTCCCTGCACCCATTCATAACAACTTGGAGGGCCATTTGCACCACCAGTGAGGAAGTACATCAACATACAAGAACCTAAAAAAACCCCGAAAGATTACTTTCTCCTCAACACATATATGCCCCCAGGACAATTTAAATACTTAACATAACTCACGTTGCATATGCAATACATCCTCAGAAACAATTAGCTGCAGTCTTTAAGACTAGAGCCACAGCAGCACAGCAAAGCATTCAGAAGTCTTTGAGCATGTAGAGTTCGGCACGAGCCACCATCACTAGTTGCTACCCCCTGTAAACGTGTCTCTAGAGCACGTGATCACGCGGCCTGACTGTTAACACAGTGTGCCCCAATTCATCAAAATCACAAAACCTCACTTGTCTGCCTAGACCCTTTCTTTTGGTGGCCCTCACCCTGTCCCTCCCTCCCCTGTACTTTCTTTTCACTCTCTCATCTGCATCATTTGTCAGGACAGCTTTAGAGGAACTCTGTCATTTTTCAAATCCGAGGGGGGAAAAAAAAAAAACCCACCCCAAATTTCTGCCGGATTATAATTCTTCCCTTCCTCTCACATAAACTTCACTCGCAGAGCAACGTAGCAGTTCGTGTGATACTAGTCCGCAGTGGGAGCGCTTACTGCCCCCAAGAGCGAGAGCAAATGGGGGGCTTTGACGGAAAGAAGCCCCCAAAAAGGACTGCAGAGAGGCACATCAGGCAGCAAAACCTAGCGTTCTTCCTTCTTGGCAACGCTAGAACTACTCCCGCCTGAAGCGTACAGAAGACAGTTCGTTAATCCTTTTGTCGGCAGCCCCTGGCGCTGGGAGCTGCGGAGTCCCACAGTGACGTTTGCTGTCCAACAAAGACCTGAGCGCACCGCAAAGCGAAGCCATCGACAACCGGGCTCACGGGGCTCGTGGGGAACGCGCAGCCGGGTCCGCGATCGCCCCCGTACGGGTAAGGACTGGAGGCGCCGCACGGCTCGCCGCGCACAGATTTATTTCAACACAACGCTGAGGAAAACGGACACCGGGAGCAGGAGCGCGGCCGCGGAGCGCGCGGCTCCCCGCCCCCGGCCGGCGCGAGGCTCGGCGGGCGGGGCCGGCCCGGGCACCGCCCCCCAGCATAAGGCGGGCGGCGCTCGCGCAGCGCGACAGTGCCGGGGCCGCCTCGGCGCATGCGTGCGGCGGCCGCGCGGGGACACGCGGAGCGGCGCGACGCGCTGGCGGTGAGTGACGGCCCCGCGCCGCTCGTTGCCATGGCGGCGGGGCGCCCTCCCGTACCGGGCTGGCGGGGCCGGCGGGAGCGCGGTTCGCCCCGCTGTGCCGGGAGTGGCGGGGCCGGGGGCGGGGGGGGGAAGCGGGGCGCGGGGCCCGGAGCCGCCGCCGCCGCCCGGAGCGAAGCCCGCACCGCGGGTCGGCGCTGCGCCTCGCACCCCGATTCAGGAAGGCGCCGTTTGAAACAAGCGTCTCGTCGTGCCTTAATGCCCCCCGGTACGCGCCTGCCCTCGGTGTTGAGGGCTGGAGGCGCTGGGCGCTCTGAGCCCGCAGCACCCGCGCCCGGACCGAGGGCCTCGCTCACCCCGTTACGCTTGCTCTAAAGATAACAGCGCCGTTCTGCATGGATGAACCGGGTGGGCAAGGTCTCTCTGGTCAGCTTGGGGACCCGTGAGCCCTGCCGGAACGACCGGCGAGCGATGCTCTGCGTCACCGTCGCGCTGGGAAGCGCATTTTGCAAGCTGTTCACTTCACGCGAAAAGCTATTTTTCTTTCCTTCGCAATTTCCCTATATGGGACATTTCTTAATGTTTACGTAAACTCCTGTCCTTTGAGGGGATGGACGTTTGCGGTGGAGCCTTTTGCGATCCTCTGCAATACAGGAACTCTTTCAGAGGAAAACAGTTCCACTGTTCTGTAGTGGAAAACAGAATTAAAACTTATCGCATGTCCAGTGCTATGGTTATGACTCTGAGTCAGCTATAAAGGAATTTCTGCTTCCTGACTGTAAGCTGGCTATATTCACATTGAAATTTTCAGGAGGGTGAAGTATCATGCTAAGCATGCATCTGAAATCTGGCAAGCAGAGGCATAGCAATTGTCTTGCTATTTAATTAATAGTTTTCTACTGGCAATTTACAGGTTCCACCCAGTTGCTGTGTAGGACCGAGAAATGGTAGCCCACATTTTAACTGAACTTAAACTCCTTGACGAACTGCAGCTCTTGGATTACATTCCCAAATAGCTTACTATTGTAACCTAAATACACTGTTGTCTGCTGTTTTGTTAACATGTCCTTTTAAATTTACACCCATCCTCATCTGGGGTATACCTGTAGAACTAATTTTATTTGCAACCTCTTATGATTTGAGCAGCAGCATTTTTAGTCGTATTCACTAAGTGGTGATAGTCTTAATTTTTCTGCTATAGAGTAGTCCATTTCTTGTTAGGACAATGCATAGAAAAATCTCTCAGGTTAAGAACATGCCTAATTTATGTAACTGTAAAGAATATATGAATGGAAAAAAATAATCTGAGGCCTGTATCTGACTGATTGGGTTAGATACCAAACAAGATCTAATTGTTAAATGGATAGATATAAACTAACCTTCTTCAAGTGTCATTAGAACTCTGGAGTACAGGTACTTTAGTTAAATAGAAAGTCAAAGGTAAAAAGAAAGGAAATTACATCACCTTGTCAAATAAGGAACAGCAAGCTGGAGCAGATGACTTGTAGGGCAAAAATGTGCCCCTCCTCCTGTGAATTGCTTCTGAGATTTGCTAAAGATATGTAGTGACAAGGTGAGCAAAAATAGGTTGTGGATTTAAGGTAGCCACATTTCTTCCATTCCCAAAAGTGGTAAATAAGGGCTGGGGGTGCGCGTTTCTTCCTTTTATCCCCCCCATTTCTCACAAGCAGTACACAAGCTGAATGTCGAGTGTTGCCTGTATGATATCTCTCCAAAGTTTGAGCGCTCACAAACGTGTAGAGCAAATTGCTGTACTCCCTACTCATTAAGTGAAACATTCTAGAGCATGCCTTGGTCTACTGCACATACCAGAAAGGCTTTATTATGAATCTGACTTGCCTCAAATACTTGGTTGCACTGGGGCTGGGCGAGGAGGGAACAGAGTAACAAGATTCTGTGATCACTGATAGACATTAAAGTAAAATAAATGCAAGTAATTCTTAGTTTCCAAGTAGAGGATTACTTTTGCTATAGCACAAGTGGTGCCATGCATCCTATGAAAAATGTGTATTTGGGGTATATTATATAACTCAGCTTTGTCTCACATTTTCCCATATACATTCCTTGATATCTAGATATCCTACTGTTCTTGGATACGTCTGACCATTTTCAGCTTACCATCCTGTTATTCATCATCAGTTCAAGTCTCAACATACATTTGGCCTTGTAAGAAAAAAATTAAAGAGATCAATCTCTTCTCTGATATTTAGAATAATTAATATTTGTTAATGCGAGCAGGCATGAATGATTAAAAGTGTTTCCTTTGCAGTTGCCTTACCTTACGGTGGATGGTGTTGACAGTTTCCTAATGCGCTCACAGATCTTTGCATCACCTTGGTTTGTGTCTGACCTGTATGAATTACTAGTCATAGTTTTAGCAGGAACTAACTCAGTTTTTGGATAACACTGAAACCAGAACATCTTCAAAAGAGCTCAAAATGCTCTGATTCAAGTGGCATAATCTCCATCTAGTGAGGACCAGACAAGCAAAGTGACCAGAAAAAAGTGTGAGATCCAGAATGCTTCATTACTGCATAGTGTCCACTTTCTTTAGCAAATAGAGTTTGATTTTACTTATGATTAAGTTTAGATCCTTAAGTCTTTGAGGGAGGCAGGATTGTGTTAACGGTTACAGTGTAAACAGTGTTTATATCTTCATGACTGACTTTTGTAAATCTTATTTTAAATCAAATTACTAGGAAACAGTAACCTCATTAAACATGCACTGCTCAGCTTTAGTAAGAACACACTGTATAAAATACAGAGTTTGTACTCCTCAATTACACATTCTCATGGCTTCCTCTTAAGATATTGTTTCTTCAAACAAGCTTATGCATGTTTTAAAATATAAACACTAACTCTCTAAACACTGAAACTGGGTGACTTGGTGAAAGAGCACGCCTTACCTCCCTTGATGCTTCTCACTTAAGGCATGGGAGACTGTTTCATAACTGTCCATTCACAACTCCCTATGGAAATGCCAAGGCAACTCACCTTCTGTGAATTCACAAAGAGGTTACTGTCAGAAGCAAGCAAGTTTTAAGGCTGCAAAATTTGTCTGTGTTTTATTTTTAAAAAATAAAAGAGTTGGAAATTACCTTTTCCTAGAGTATGTAAATATTTAAATCTGTTTCAGAAGTTGAGCTTAGCATTCCAGAGGGATTTCAGAGAGGCAATTGAGCAACCATCAGTCTTGAGCACTGAGATTTAGACAGCATTCAGAAGGCTGACATAGTAATTACTGGCAGTGGTTTTGGCATGGGACTTGATGGAGGCTGGGCTTCTTAACAAGCCCTGCAAGGGCTGTATGTTATCATAGCAAGCAAGTTACATGTGCGCTCAGTCTACAACAATGCCACCCCCCTCTCCCCCGTCTCTTTTTTAATATCATAATCAATGTCTCGCTCATGGTCTTGTTGGATCTTGTATGCATGCTCAGGTGGAGTACTATAGTTTGCTGACTAATCAGTGTTCTGTATCAGTGATTCTTCAACTTATGACTTGCATTTGACTTCAAGAAACACTTGAAATAGAAGCGCAGGCTCCTTTGTAGGCACTAGCCTTTAGTTCACTAATACATTCTCCCTCCTTACTTTTGCAGATTCATTGTCAACAGGATAGGAGGCATCAAAAATCACAGCTCGGTACAGCACGAGCAGACGTGATGGATGTCTTGTTTGCAAATTTGTATTAATATGATGAAGTAACTTTAGAATTGGTGCTAGTTATACTGCACCGCCTCAGTCTTTTCAACAAATGGATTTCTCCACTCTTCTGCTCGCCCACATACAATGGTTCCATTTGCGCTTACAGAATTGGAAGGAAGAACTGTTGTTACAGGACTTCTAGAAATTCTGAACTCACTTGCTAATACCTTATTGCTTCCTGTGGCTGTATATTTATATTTCACTATGGAAATCTGCCATTCCCATTACTGAGAAGGGTCCAGCTTGACTGTGTAATGCAAAAATTTCTAGGGTTAAACTAGCTTTTAAGGAGATTGTCTGAAAAGGAGAAACATAATCTTTACTAAAATCAGGAGGGCCAAAGACTGACTCCAGTACTCTACTGGAGCAAACTGAACGCTGGCTTGGCGCTTGTTCACTTCTGTTAAAGCTGATAATCTCCCGTTTAGAGGGGTTCTTGAATGCCTGGCTAAAATGCACTGGGTATCTAGTAGTGAATAAAATATCCCACTTCTGTTGACATAAGGGTGATCATTGGTAATCATGATCAAGAAAACAATTACATTCGTAAAGAGAACACACTCAGGTCACGCACATCATAAATACACATCCAGTCAAGAAGCTATTTTGTGTATAGTATTTGCTTGGATGATCAATGCCAGACCCAACTCAAATTTGGGAAAGCACAGCAGAGTTATTCTTTCTCAAACAATTGTTTAAAAAGGGCAAATAGTGGCATCCGATTGCAAATTAGTCCTGAAGCACCTGGTTTACAGTCCTGGTTAGGACTCTGCCCATCTCTCATGTGTCAAATAAGTATAATGGATCTTTCTTTTTAGATGAAAAGGAAAACTGCACACATCTACATA
Source organism: Coccyzus lansbergi (assembly GCA_033558105.1). NCBI lineage: Eukaryota > Metazoa > Chordata > Aves > Cuculiformes > Coccyzidae > Coccyzus > Coccyzus lansbergi. The sequence goes on from JAUMJK010001027.1 coordinate 67,673, forward strand.
GAATGTCCATTTTTAATAGGTTTACCATAAGCTATTACTTGTTTCTCTACCCCATTTTCTTGCAGTACCACACTGTGAAGGGGTTTTCTTGACATGTAGACTGCATGTCAAGCTATGATGTAGCTAGCCCTCAGTCGCCGGTTGACTTCTCTTTAGGGGGATTTTGTTCTTTCCAGAGTAGTGGGAGAAGGAGGGAAGTTTGTGTTAAGAAACTGGTCATATTCTTAACTCTCAAGAGATCCACAAATTAAACTGCTTTGGGTGGGTTGGTTTAATTTTGTTTGGTTTTTTCCTTTTAACAGACATGTAAAGCTATGCTGTACTTGCTTAATTCAGGATATTTGTGTAGACAAAGCACAGACCCAGAAAACATCTTTGCTTATGGTCTTGGAGTTAATGTCTCCTGCCTTTAGAATATTGACTACTTTTATACTATCCAACCCTCTTCCTCCACAATAATCCGTTCTGAATTTCCTAACCAAAGCCCTGTGAGTCACCTTGTTCCTTGGACTGTAATTACTTATTCAATATAAAGCAATTGCCAACACTTTTTTTTCCTGACGTAAATGGGCCAGGTAAAGCATTGTTCACACATTCAAAATAAATCCAGAACCAGCAGGACAGTTTAAGCTGAGACTATTTCAAATCACCAGATTTCCAATTTGTTTGAAATAGCTGCAAGACTTGAGGCTGGCTTAAAGTATCTTAATGGTTAAGTTTGTTAATAATAGCAACTGCTTTATGTAAAGGGAGTTTTGGAATTCCGATTTAAGTAGTCAAGTAATTTATTTATTGGAGCAAATACCATTTGCCAGGCTATTGAAGGTAATACTTAAAACCAGATTCAGCTGCTACATGTGGCTACATTAGAAACCATGAAGTCATTAGAAAGAAGAGACAAAGATAGATGGCTACTAGAAAGCTGGAGAGATTGTTCTCAAAAACTTATTTTGCGTGAATAACTGGCAGTTTATGTACAAGAGCTGAAGCTGTTGCTGCACAGTTGCCACATACCAGCCAAACTTATTTTTCTTTCTTGCATAGAGTTTAATTCTGTAAGAGCGCTTGCCTGCCTTCTACTTTAATTTTGCAGTCAAACACAAAATAACAAGTTTGGTAAAGCTTTCTTATTGGCAAGTATTAGGCTTTTTACAGAGTGATTTAGTTCTTTGAAGTATGAAATTTCAGATGAGAGATGAACTCATCTGGTTTGCATTTCTGATATTTATGTCCTCTCTTTGAAGGGAATGAAAACTGCAGGAAACCTGTTAAGGACTGTGAATTTCTAGGGTCGTGAGACATCACCAGAGAGCTGTGCACAATGTCAACTGCAGGAGTTGCTGCTCAGGAGATGAGAGTCTCATTAAAAAACGGATTTCTTCACACTAGTCAAGGCATGGGGAGTCTGAAAACCTGCTGGGGTAGCCACAATGGATTTGAAAAGTGAGTGAGGCTAAAATTTTACCTATTTCATCTTCAAATACACAAGATGAGCATTAAGAATACTGGTACCAGTACCAACCTACAGTTTATTTACAGCAAAGTGTCTTTTTTTCTTTTTTAGTACTTTCTTTAATGTGGACCCTATAGCAGTGGCATATAATTTGAATCCATCAACAGAGCAACATTTACCATCCATTGGTAAGTATAAAGACTACACAAGTATTTAGGTAGTGTAATGGATTTGTCTTGGAAGTCTTCACTGAGAATGGGAATGCTTTCTCATTCCAGAGAGTAGGCTGTCCTCTGGTGGCAACTGCTAATATGTCCAGGAAACACTACTTGCGTCACACTTTAAAGAAACGTTACAAATAATGCAAACAAGTTAAAAAAACCCAAATGAACCAACCTTTTCTTTGTACTTAGAAGCCTTTGAGTTGCCATTATGCTTCATCACAGAAAAGCTGTTTAGTAAAATAGCACTTGTTCTGTTGTAGTCCTCTGCTGGGATCTTGTTGCTCAGTTCTGTTGCTTGTGCTTGGGGTTTCATGAACTACCTCATTTAACTGGAGCACTGGCCTAAAACAATAAGGTAATCACCTCTCTTAATTAAACTTGTAAATTCTCATCGAGAAAAGATCTATTACTAGCTATGTTTTGCTACTGGAGTCATTAAGCAGACATTATTTATTGCTGCATTAGAAGGAATGAAATAGTTAAAAACATGCAGTAGCAAAGTCATGCGCTAGAGTGTTACTTATATAAGCGTTTCTAAGACTTTCTCACTTTTTTAGGGCACTCTTCCAACCGTGCTTCCATGAATGATCACAGCTTTGCTGACAGTTGCATCCAAGTTCCATCTCAGAAATCCAGTCCACCTCCTCTAAGTCCCAAAAATGAACAGCCAGTATCAAGATATGAAGACCATCTCATTCCTGGCTTTAGTAAGCTGTCATTAACCACGGGCTGTGTTTCTGAAGAAACATCTCCTCACATGTCAGTTAAAACTGGGCCAGTTCAATTTCTGCCTGCATCTTCCAGTGACCGTAGCTCCAGGCCACTACCTCCTCTGCCGATTTCTGAAGACCTTACTTCAGATGAGATTGACAAAGAGGTGGAATTCCTGACTAGCTCAGATACTGACTTTTTGTTAGAAGATTATGAACTTCCTCCTTTTAAATCCAATGTTCCAAGCCGGAGGAGTTTTAGGGGCTGTGGACAAATTAACTATGCATACTTTGATACTCCAACAGGACCAAAACCAGAAGATACCAACCCTACACAAAGCCTAAACGGATACATATCCAATATTTATCCTCCTCCACAGCAGCTGCATCGACGTTTGCGAAGATCCCATTCTGGGCCAGCTGGATCTCTTAATAAACCAGTGGTAAGACTATCTGGACACTTAAACAGGTCTTCTCCAAATTCTGATGAAGATAAACCAGAGATTCCACCAAGAGTTCCCATACCTCCAAGGGCTCTCAAACCAGATTACAGAAGGTGGTCAGCAGAAGTTGCTTCGAGCGCATACAGTGATGAAGACAGGCCTCCAAAAGTGCCCCCAAGAGAACCTTTGTCACGTAGCAATTCTCGTACGCCAAGTCCCAAAAGTCTGCCATCATACCTCAATGGGGTTATGCCCCCCACGCAGAGTTTTGCACCTGATCCTAAGTATGTCAGCAGCAAAGCTCTACAAAGACAAAACAGTGAAGGATCTTCCAACAGGGTCCCTTGCATTCTTCCGATTATTGAAAACGGCAGGAAGGCCAGTTCAACACACTACTATCTGCTGCCTGAAAGGCCTCCATATTTGGACAAGTATGAGAAATTCTTCAGAGAAGCAGAAGAAAGTAGCTCTAAAACAGAAGTTCAGTCCTGGTCTCATGACTGCTCAGCTGCTTCCGCTCCAACAAAACTAGACTCAAAATCTAGAATGGACATAGTTGGTCATCTGAAACGAAAGCACCTGTCTTATGTGGTTTCCCCATAGTCTCTGGGAGAAGTCTCAGCTCAGTTGTTCAGAACAGAGCTGAACTTTATCATGTTACAAAGTTCTTAAGGTTCTCAGATAATGAAGTAGGACCACTTTGTCCTCCACTAACTGGAAGGTGAATGGTAAAGTCCTCTTATGCTGCATATCTCTGATATGTTTCTTAAGACTGTTTTTTGGTCTTAGTATATATATATATACACACATATATATATAGCTTAAAACCTGCAAAGGTTCCATAGAAGCACATGGAGGCATAGTAGTCACAGTTGGCCAGTTACATGCTACCTAAAAGAACATTTTTGGTAGTCATGTTATCGAAAAAGCAACAAAAAAAAAATCTAGCTTTGCCTATGAGTCGCTCATAAAGCTGACAGAGCAGATAATGCGTTAATGGTTTTTGTATTGGGCTTTTCCAAAATTGCTTTCACACAGTAACTCTGCTGAGAACAGACTCCAGGATCTTCGGTTAGGATGTGCCAGCCTGGTAAGAAGGTAACTGCAAGATCTGATAGCCACTTCAAGACCTGGCAAGCAAATTGGAAGTGCATTTTGAAAGGTGAATCTGTTTTACAACTTAATTGGGCGCTAATAGATTAGACGTCTAAAGTGAGTTAGGTTTTGTGGATTCTTTCAGTTCCTAGACATACTTGGCTCAATTTTGTAGTTTTCCCTAGGAGAGACTTGAACCAGCTATTGCTAAGCTGTTCATTTCCTGCTGGATCCTAGGAATGTATGAAAGCGTCCCAGAAGCGCCTGAGGATACAAGCAGCTATATGGTTACTGTTAAGAAGTCAGTGACAACTACATGCTTACCTAGAGTCTGAAGTTCTGACTGTATTAAATGCAGAAACACAGCACAAGCTGGTTTTGTGCTTTGGTTTCTATTCAGTATTTTAGAGGAGGAGTGTATGAGAAGGAACATTATTCCATATATGACCAGTGTCAGTCCCATCTCTCACTGTTTCAGATGCTGCTTCTTGCTGTTTAATTTCTCCTCGTTCTGCCTCAGCAATTCACTTAAGTTCACTGAGGTGCCACATTTGTGTACTAGCAGTTTCTCATGCTCATTTTGATTACATTTATCCTCTCTCAGATAAGCACAAGAGAAAGGGTGCTCATTAGTGGAGGTACAGAAGCTGTGTTCCTCCTAACAGAAATAAACAAGGTGTTTACAGTTTAAACTGCTGAATTAAGATGTTTGAGCTATTTTAAAGCTTACTTTTTATTTGTTTTAGTACAAACTAAATGAAGGTGAAATACATGCTATAGAAATGCACTGATATTTCTGCATTGTGTACAGTATTGAATAAAAATAATTCACTTTGTATTTTGAATATTGTCATGTCTTGAGTTTAATAAAGTTATAAAATATTTATGATATATTTTGGGGTTTGCTTTATTGAGTAGCGTATGCACTTGTGCATTTGAGTTCTCTATTTGCTGGCAAGTTCAAAGTGAATAATGTTTCGTGTGCAACAAATGCTGAATTGAGCTTGCAATTAAAATTCTAGATTGCTACAGAAGTGTTACATAATTCTGCGCACTGTTAATTTTAATCCTTCATTATTACCTGGTAGCATGATGTCTACAGTTTTTGTGCTAGCAATAAAACATCCTGTAAGGCTGTTATTCAGCCAATTATTGTTAATAACTGTTACTTCTAGCATCACCCACAATAAATTAGGTGCCATCATACAGAAGAGAGGGCAGTAGTGTCCCTATCTTCGATATATCAGCTGTTGAAAAAAAAAAAAGAACTAAGTTGAACATTAAGGGTCACTGAAAAGGAGCTACTCCCATTCTGAGGATGCTTAAGCGTAGGATAGTTGGTTTGGTTTGGTTTTTGTCTTCAAGAAGAGAAAGAAATTGCAAACATTCATCGCAAAGCAAGTATGTTTAACTGCAGTATGTGACACATGGATAAGGTCACTGAAAATCTGAAGCATCATGCAACTTTGAGCTGCGTATACAGATCAGTTCTTGCCTTGACCTGGCACCCCAAGATCTTCGCATTTTCTGTGAATAAGATTTTTTTAGAATAAAGCAAGTTACCATCCTTGGAATTATTACTTGATGGAAAAACATCACATGTAGTTTTACAGTAATGCCTAATTAATTGGTTCTTCTAGCTGAAGAGATTGCTAAGCTTCCTTTATGTAAGTGCGTAAAAACCTGCTGTGCCATAACGCTGCTAGGAACCCACGCAGATCGGCTGCCAAAACATAAACAAGTTACCTAATCCCGGGCAAGGCTATTGACAGTAATATTCGTCCTACAGAAGGCTCTGCCTCCCCTCCACCCCCTCAATTTTTTGAAGATGGAAAAAGTCAAATGGGTACTTGCAACCTTCTTAAATCTGAGTGGCTTTAACCCCCAAATAATACGCCTTCTTAGTTACAGGATCACTCCTGCAGCAAAGAGATCAATGCTGCTAAGCTGCAGCTCATTCCGCATCAATGGCAAGGCTCAGCACAGACTCACTAGTTGTTATTCCAGTAGAACCCAATCTAAAACCAAGCTACAGCCCCATATGCCTCTCCTGGCTTTTGCCCCTGGATTCCACTCCATTCTGGATATGTGAAACCCTTCTTTTCAGCCTACATTCCTGTACTTGAACTGACTGCACTTTTCCCTTTCCCTGAAAGCACTTGAATGCCCAAAGCCCAGTCTCAGTTCTGCCCTCAATAGCACTTACTTTGAACTTAATAGCACAGCCAGTCTTGGATGGGAAAAAGAAGGATGCTCCCAGCATTTATTTTCATTTCGGTTGGCAGTGGACGTTCTTTAGTCAGCGGGCTAAAACCTTTTCTGCATATGTGGCATCAAAACATTTTTCACTCCCTCAGAATAAGATCTACTCCTCAGTACAAACTGTTTTCATATTTATAATGCTGAAAAGCTTAAAAACCTGTGGTCTTGAATGGTTGCACATAATCTTAAATTCAAAAAATATTTTAAGGCTTTTAACTTGACATCCAGTTTTGCTTCTAGAAAAGAAAAAATAACTGAGAATTGCATACTCGTTTTGTGAATGTTTTGGTACCATCTACTCAGTCCTGAGTATTGAAAATTACTGCATTGTGATACTAGCTTTCTTACAATGTGTCAGCTGAATAACGGTACAGCTTTAGGTCTCATTCAGTGTAGCCGTAACTGAAGTAAACCAGACTGAACCTGAATTGTTTACATGAACCAAAAATTGTGTTGTTTTCCAAGTAACTCAGTAAGACTGTAGAGCTGTGGGGAAGCTTTGCAAGTGCTGGCCAGAAAATACTTTTCTCCTTATCTCCTGACATAAGACTTGTCAGGACACACAATGGTTTTGCAACAGCCACATTTGAATATTTGGAGCTGAGGCTCTCCTGGGCAAGGCTGACAGCTTGCCTCTGAGGAGGAAGCCCCTTGCCCCATAGATTTGATGGTAATAATCACACTTCAAAGCACTTATGACTTCATACAGTGAAGTCTTTAAGAGTCAAGGAATTTGTGTTAAAACAGGAAAGATGGGTATCTAAGGGGAGGCAATGCTTCCCATAGCCTTCTGGTTCAAAAAGGGGGTACACATGCTGCACACCCCCTAGCAGTCTCTGCCCTGCCTCAGCAGCACTGTTGTGTCCACCCAGCCATGTTAGTGAGGACCCACTGTAAGTAACTAGTGGCAGCAAGAAGCATCTATCATACCTGCCCTGTCTAAGGGTCAATGCTGTCTGGCTGCACTGATGTCAATGAAACACCTCCCACTTGTTGAGTTTAAGACTAGCCAATCAACCCAGGCAAGCCAAGCCTAGCCAGTATCTAAAGGATAGGGTGCTTGCCTCAAGATACCTTTTCATTAAAGGAGAGGCTATATTAGTATCCAGTAACTTGAAAAACCCATTAGCTTAACTTCTCCATGCTAACTAGCTCTTAAAAAATTTCAGGAACTAACACACAGCTGTAATAGGAAGTAATTTAAAAACCTCTCAACCATCAGTTTCTCTTCCTTTGTAAAAGATGTATCATAACAGAAAATAAATCCAATTTGGAAGCATGCCGATTGAGAACGTAATTAAATTCTGCAGTCATTTAAAATTAGTGATTGTTGTTGTTGCTGTCACTATTGGTTTTCCATTCACTCCCATACTGCTATAGGAACGATAGCCGCTGTACAGAAACTGCAGAAGAGCTCTCTCTGAGACAGTGTTTCCTCCTACTGCAGCCCAGGTTTTGTTTTTGAACAGTCTGGGTGCAGTAGAAGGGAAAGCATCCATTCAGCCTAGGACCAAGACAGTTTTGCAGGGCAGTTATTACAGCACGGAGCAGTTGCTGATAGCATTGAAACTGTTTTCTGTGGAATTCAGGGTGAAGATGATGACCCCATCTGTCATGGTGGAATCCTACTCGTGATTACAGACTGTGGCCCTTATAAACACTTTTAATAGTATTACAAGCTGTATGTTCAATACAAACTCACTAGATTGGTGTCAAGAAGGACATTTGAGCTGGAAGTAACAAGATGTATCATTTTATCTGTTTGCAGGGTCTCTGCAGTTACACAACCTACTGATTTTGTGTATTGTGTGTTCCTAGACTGATTTTTTTTAAAAAAAAAAAAAAAAGTAGCCCAGTCTTCTCTTTCCTTGACACCTTGCTTTCCAAAGAAGGTACATTAATATAGAACTGAAAACGTAAAGCAACTTTTCTGTTTCTCATAGCTTCTTGGCACTGAAAATCTAGCACACAAAGTTTATACTTATTAATATTTGTTAAATAGAACTGCGGAGATTTCTGGCTGCCGAGTTGAGTTTGTGATTAGCATTTGTAAACTGAAAGAGGTGTGACCCCACCCATCCTGCAGCGTAATTCACACCTTGCATAATCCCCGCCCAAATGCCTATTTTCATCCACACATCTCATTATTTCTTCTGAATCACATATAGAAGCCACACCCAGGATTGCTCATAGACTGTTGTTATATTATTTATATATTGGTGTGCACCTTGATCCCAGTTGTGGTTAATTTTGGAAAAGGTGTTAGGTATTCCAAATTTTAAGCAGCACGCCACTGAAACATGGGAACCCTTACTGCTATTCATTTCCTTACAAAGTGATTCAGAGGAAGAGATGCTTCTGTGTTTAAAACCTGCAGCTTCTTGCTGAAGATTAAAACTGCCACCCACAAATAGTTAGCATTTGAAAGCCACAAAGGAAAAGTGCAAATACACTGCCATGAAACACCAGACCAAACCCATGCCAGATTACCCCAACATCAGCACCATGAACCTGCTCGAGGATGCTCGACACTGCACATGGAGCCATCATGATCAAATAATAAGAGACTCTCTCCACTCAGTGACTGGACCAAGCATAGGATCATCAGGTCTGACCTAGAAGAAAGATTTCCTGCCCACCACCTACCCAAGTTAAGAGGAGCCATGTTTAAGAAGAGCCATGTATCTGTTACCTAAAATATTTATTTTACCTCTGTTAATGTGCTTATTACATTCACAACAACTTCAAGAGCAGGGTAAGCACTACCAAGTCTCCTTCTGGAAGGCAACTGGAACACACAACCAGCCCTATATCCTCAGCAGACTTTAGGCACAAAGCTCTCATGGAACTTATCAGCTGCAGGGACGTTAACACCAAAGACAACATTGGCTCATGCCACGTTGAGCTCAACTACTGTGTGGCAAGGAGCAAGGGAGACATAAGCAAACAGCAAGTAGGCATCTGCAAGGTTACTCACTGCCTTGCAATTCCTGCATTGTTATTCATCGGCTGTGAATCAAGGTCCAGAGACATTCCGAGCCTCCAACCGTATTAGGTTGCACTGGGTGACTTTGTTTGTCATCTATCACGCTGACAAGTTATTAAAGAGAATTTTTCCTGCATCCTAGTTGTACACCCCTGCACTTAGAGCCTAGGCAACTTGACTCACGATTGTGCTCTTGGGACGCAGCACCTACAGCCCTACTGCACAGCTAAGCAGAGCCTCGGTGCACACCCCAGCACCTCCTGATACTTACAAGATTACAACAGCCTGAGCTGTTTTTCCTGGAGAAGGGCTGACTTCTCACAGTGCATCTTCTCACTATACTGAAAAACATCCAATGGGCAGGAACAGCCACAGAAGCCCCAGTGTGAGAAACACTCATTCACTGGCAAAATATTGAAAAGGACAAAGTCCTTAAAGCAAAGGCAATAATATTCTTATTTTAGAATTCAGTGCTGAACTGGATGCCCTTCTAAAAAGAGTGTGCCATCTTACCAAAGCAGTGGGTATATGTATACTAGTTTTAGATAAAGAACCATATAAATCCTTAAAGAAGGCTTTTTTTTTTTTTTTGGAGTATTCAACCATGTCCAGAGACTGCCTTCAGCTTACCTCTTGACCTAAGACAGCTACATCTTGTCAGTCAACTAAGCATCACATCTAGAGCCTGTCTGGATATTATCTCTTGATACACGACAGATTTATACGACAAGATAATTAAACATACAACCTAGCTGCAGCAGAACTTACCAATTAATTCTTGTACCAGCGACGGAGAGCGGGCCCGGCCGAGGCGGGGAAAGGCACGCCCCGGGGAGCCCCAGGGCCGCGCGGCCACCGTCCCGCAGGCCCCACGGCCGCCCAGCGGAGAGCGCTACAGCCGCGGGACCCGCCCTGGAGAAGCCGAGCCCGCGAGACCCCAACCCGGGAGCGAAACCCGACCCCCTCTCCCCCAGTACCTGCGGCGGGTCCGCGGCGACGGGCAGGCCGGCAGCCCCCGGGCTCCACCAAGGCCGCAGCTGCGCCCTAGCGCCCCTGATATTGAGGCCGCCCAGGGCCGTGAGGGGCTCTCGGCGCCCACAGCTGCTGCTCATCCCCCGAAAATGTCTGAAGGAGCTTTGGGCGTTCCCGCCCAGAACCGGGCAGCTGTCAGCAGGCAACTTCAACGATCCTTTAGAACAGTATTACTTTAGAACAATGTCACCGAGTCTTGAACAACACATGAGAATGCAGAACAAAGGAGAACTCAACCGTTACTAGACTGGGAGGATAAAGTCACAAAATTACACATTATACTCAGCTAAAAAATAAAGATCTCTACAGATCTGGGGCTATAGTTGAGGTCAAACTACTTAGTTAAGAGGAAGAAATCCTCTGTTCAGCACACAGCAGACACGATTTTGACTGGAGAAGCAACTGCAGGAACACCCTTTTGCACTCAGGGGATTCCTTTCACGCAGAACAGCAGCTCCACAAGATTGAAAACCTGGAGAATCCTAAGCAGAATTCTACCATAACCATCAATGAAGAGACGATGGCAGCAGTCTTTAGAGCTGTTACTGAAATATGTACCTGAAACGTAGGACAACTCTGGCTGTGGCTTGGGGCTGATGTCAGGGTAAGCTGGTGGGGATGGGGCTTAAGGCCAGAGCAGTTGTTCCAGCAAGGGAAGCCTGGCCCTTTTTGTTCTTCTTCTCAGAAACATTATAGCTTCCTGGCATGTGACGATGCTGCAAGAACTGTAGGATCTCCGTGAATGCCAAGAGCCAGGAAAGGCTAGCAGAGTAAGCCATTCGGCTGTCGGATGAGGGCAGCAGGCAGCACAGGTATGTCTGTGCTGCAGCCTGCTCAGCTCTCATTTCATGTATTCTGCTTTCTTTCCATACTGCGTTTCGCACAGATACACCACATGTAGCACCACATACGAAAGATGCTAAACTGTTATTTAAAAGTTTGGGTGAGGATTTATTCATTCACTCAGTGTTTTCTTGCTTGCTCTTCAACCACTGTATCCCATATCCTACCAAAACGCAGCCTCCCTGTGAAAGCAAAGCATCCTTTATTCTGGAGATATAGTAGGTGAACAAGAACAATGACACGGACACAGTGCTTGCAATGACTTATGTAGTTTGTATCTTCCTACCTCTGTTACATGCTTATCTTTCCAACCAAGCCCTGTGTCATACAGGCGGCTGGAAGATAGCTGCCTTTTATCATTGCGGGATCACCGCTTATCGCCTGCATCACAATGCATCTTTTCATTGAAAGAACAAACAAAATAATTTCATTAAGTAGCCATTCGTTTCACACCTTGTAGTCTGAATACAAGCTGTCCAAAGCTTGTAATTACTGGATGAAGCACATCTCCTTGTGTACTTTTACAGCTCTAAGTACTAGTCTGCAGACTATTTAGCATCCGTTATGGTTGTGTTTGTCTCCACCTATTTTAAAAAGTAATGGCTTTTCCTGTCTAGAAGAGCATCATTTCTCCACTGCTTGGAGGGCCATATTCCTGGATTAGGATTTGTACCTGATTACGCTACAGTGCTGTGTACTTTGTTTTCCTGATTTGGAAAGAAACTTGCCAAAGAACTGCAGCAAAACCAGACTGCTCACTCTCCACGTGGTCTTTTTTCTGGCTCAGAGCTGCTTCGCTTACAAGCTTCTTCATTCCGAAGGAAAATATTTTTCAGGATTGCAAGTATTCACTGACGGCACTAGCATCTGTGCCATCTCATGTACATGTTTTTTCCTAAGTTATACCATACTCCTCAATTCAATAAAAAAAGCTCACTCCCAATTATGCATTAAAGCTTACACAACAATCAGAATGAAAAGAAACCCCCCATGCTATTTTTAAGAGAGGACAGGAAGCACCCAGCAGATGCTGAATACTTGTCCACAGAAAAAGAAATAATCCCTCAAATCCTCCAACTGTCAGAACAAAAGGGTAAATACTAGATAGAGAAGAGTGGATGCACTCTCCAATTAAAGCCAAGTTCTGTGGCAGTAAATATCCAATTACCACAGGCTCTAAACTAAAGCTTGCCAATAATAAAAGGGCACAAAGTTTCTAGAGTATATGAAACAGCAGAAGAGCGCCTCATCTCACCCTTTGGTAGCAGATAAAGGTGATTTTAGGAAAAGAGATATGTAACAGCTAGGGATTTCCACAGTATCCACTGTATGAAGTGGATAAGGAGAGAAGAAAAAAGCACTTCACAATTGGAAGGCTTTTTTTTTTTTAAATCACATCAAACAATTCCTTCTTACCACTTGCCCTAAGAGGAAAATTAGCCCGATCTTAGTTCACACACCTCCCATAACTTAAAGGCTAGGTTAATGATGCCTTGGCAGAAACAGAGTTCAGGTTTGCAGGACATCTGCTGTGTACAAGGTTGAGAACAGGGTCAGCTTTATGAAGGAAACTGTGATGCAAGCAGCATTACCACACTTCATTAACCAAGTCCTTTCTTGCTGAAAACAGTGGAAGAATCTGCAAGTGAACCAGACACATCATTAATGGGCTTTAAGCTCATTTTACTGACTGCTTTTCCTGTTACTCTTTTAATAGGAGTAGGAAAGTCCAAATGTACACATTGAAAACCTCATTTCTGTAAACTGAACTCTCTCAGCCTTAGAATGAAAAATAAAAATGTATAATCAAATTTCTGGCTGCATCACTAGTGCCTTATAATAGAAGAGTTCTGGAAGCCTAAATACAATGCAAGCATGGATATATTTTCCTTCTAATGCGACAAACTAGTTCTATGACCCAGGAATGCACAACTTGTCCTGTATTCTGAATCATGCCCGTTTACAAACCAAGTGATTATTCCAAATTCTAAGACAAAACATCTTTCCATCATTTGGTTTGCATTTGCATGGCAATACCAGTTAGACGTGCAGATTTAATGAACAAACATGCCCAATCTTACCTAGATTATAACTTTTTGCATATCCTGAGCAAATTTCAAAGCTAGAGAAACATATAAAAGATTTCCTAAACAAATTAAAGGCAGAGCATACAGCTAAAGCAGTTCTTCCAGTAGATACTAACAATGTAGAGACATTTCTTAATTGTAAATTTGCAAAAGTACCTATCTACTTCATTACCAAACTGCAGTCATTGAGAATGAGCTTGTTTCGCATTAAAATAAGCAATCGTAAGGGCACTTATACAGTCATATTCTACAGTTTAGACTGCACACTTCAGATGTGTGCAGAATCAGGTCTCCAGGTGCTGTGGTAACTTCAGAGTCCAGTGAGAAGCCATCTTGCGAGCGAGACTGCTCACAGAGACATGTAACAGCAGAGTTATTAGGTAAAAAAAAGTAGCAAATACAAAAATTGATCCAAAAAAATCTTAATTCCAATTGGGATACAGCTCCACCTCTTCCTCCATGGACCTGTCCAGCAGCTCCTCTAAACCGACATATGCTCGCTTAAGACAGGCTTGTAGCAAGTTCTGATTTATAGTAAGCAAAAACAAGCACGGCTATTAGTGGTAAGCTAAGTCCAAACTTCCTGCTTTATGCCGATTATTAGCTGCCTAAACAGCTAAATGAATTTGCAATAGTTTAACATAGAAGAAATTCCAATGGTATCATCGACAACTTGCTAGCTGCAGGAACTTCAGGATGCTTGACAGGGCAAGAATATTCCCACTTTTAAATTAGTTCCATGTTGTCTTAGAATTAATACTAGTTACTGGCCTTATTTGTATACAGGAAACTAAATACTGTTTTAACAAATCTGAAGTTACTACTTAATAATATTTTTCACAGAATTAGAGACTATCCTGAGCCGGAAGAGACCCACAGGGATCATCAAGTCCAAGTCCTGGCTCCGCATAGGGCAACGGAAAAGTCAAACCACATATCTAAGAGCACTGCCCAAACACTTGTCTAACACCAATGAGCTTGGGACCACAACCACTTTGCAAGGCAAGTTGTTCTGGTGCTTGACCACCTTCTCATTTGAGCTCATGCTTCAGAAGAACTGTGTGAGATTCTAGACAGAAGCTGTGCTGAGCAGTACATTGCTAGCCATAGGTCTTGGCTGGGAGAAAACACAAAAAGAAACAACACGCAAGCAGGGTTGCTTCATTTTTATTTACTCAGCAAACATTTTCCCATGTGATTTTTAAATGCCATCCAAGAGCTAACTACGATTATTAGGTGCTGGTTGCTTTGTAGTGATTAAGTGGTTTTGCTAACAGGATCTTTTTCCAGAAATAAAGACCATTGGTTGGTTAAGGAAACACAGTTTAGGTTAAGTACAATTGCTAATTTCACCTACAAACAAATTCTATTTAGAACAATGCATCTTGCAGTTATTCTACAAAGGACAAGAACCCCATCTGAAATTGTTTCACTCCACATCCCATGCCAAAATTTCACTCTTTCAGTATTAGAGGTGCCTTCACCTGTTCAGCCACTTCCTTCCCCAGCAGCGTTTCAACAATGGCCAGCCCAAATTCAAAGCTTGTACCAGGGCCACGGCTGGTGAGGATATTCCCATCTTTCTCCACACGGCTCTCGGAGTAGGAGTAGTGTGCTTGTGGGGACACACAATAGAAAGAGGGTCAGTTTCTAGTGCAGTGCTCACAGCTGCTGCAGAACACAGACCTGCCCACCACAGGGCACTGTGCCCGCTCCCTGCAGGCTACACCAGTGGAGGAGCGGCAGCTCCATGCTCCACAGAAGGCACCTCAGCCACTTGTGTGGGCCCAGCCTGCCTTAGGTTCTGTACCCCTGCCTTTCTGGAATCTAGCAGCTCATCACTGCCTGCAGGCCTCAGGGAGGAAAAGGGCCCACAGGGAGCTATGGCAGCTTATCCACATGGTATAGGAATGCACCTCTGATTTGACAAGCAGTTCAAGAAGCGCTCGCTGCGCCTGTCAGTTCCCATGAGGTTACTTTTGGAAGTCAGACTGCTGTTCACAACGTACTTTTTTTTTCAATGGCATGCAGAAGAAACTGGAGGAACCCTGCCATCTCCTGCTCACCTGCAGACTTGCTCGTGTTCACAGAATGACTTCTTAATAGCACTTCTACCACCATTTCCTTTAGGTATGAGAAAGGGTGGACCCATGAACTGCTCACAGTGCCAAAGCACCGCCCATGGGAGAGCAGAAAGGTGCTGCTGGGGTTTGCTGCTGGGACCACTGAGGCAAAGAACCACAAGGACAAGAGACTGCTCAGCCTCAAGAGGATAGGGGAAAAAGTGCTTCTCCCATGATAACTGCAGCGTATTTTCCCCAAGAATGAGAATGTTAACACACCCCTGCATTTTCAAGTTCGAAGTTAAACATACTTAGAAATACCACATTAGTAAATACAGCTGAATTTTGACTACGTTCAGAAAAGCATTAAAAAAATCCAGAGATACAAAATAAGATACAAAACCTATTTTCCTTTCTTTAAGTCAGGGGCTTAGTTAAAAAAAAAAAAAAATCTGAGAAGAGTTTACAGAATCACAGAACAACCAGGTTGGAAGGGACCCATTGGATCTTCTAGTTTAGAGAAACTTACAAAAGTCATTACATACCTCCATTCATCATTTTATCCTTGGCCAAAGGATGTGTTGTGACTTTGCTCCCAAACCCTATCCCATGTGCCAGAAGGGCAGTAGGACCTGTAAGGACACAAAATTGCACCAGTGACAAACTCTTTTCCTGCCACAAACACTTTTAAGAACAGAGTTCAAGAACCAGGCTCTCAAGGGGCTAAAGCCCACTGTGGACAGGCTACTTTTTATAAAACCAACACCAGCCCTATTTTTGAGGCAAAAAGCCTCAAAAAAGCCCAGAGCTGTATAATATCTGCCATTCAATTACACAAAACTCCCTGTGCAGAGAAACAGATGAAGAAAAGAGCGGGTTTACAGAACACCCAGTTCATGCAGCTCTCCTACCAAAGACTGCTGCCTTTGAAGGAGACAAGAGCAATGGTCATTTCATTTCCAGATAATGCATTTTATTTAAAATTACTTGAGACTAACGTAAGTCTGCATTTCAATCTGAATGTTAACTAGGTACAATTACTTGGGGCACAACAACCCTATGCAGAGCTAAAGACTGGGAGAAGTCTGGCTGGAAAACTGCCAGGAGGAGAGGGACCTGGGGGTGCTGGTTGACAGCTGACTGAACATGAGCCACCAGTGTGCCCAGGTGGCCAAGAAGGCCAATGGCATCCTGCCTTGGATCAGAAATGGTGTGACCAGCAGGGCCAGGGAGGTTCTTCTCCCTCTGGACTCAGCACTGGTGAGGCCGCTCCTTGAATCCTGTGTTCAGTTCTGGGCCCCTCAGCACAAGAAGGATGTTGAGGCTCTGGAGCGAGTCCAGAGAAGAGCAACGAAGCCGGTGAAGGGGCTGGAGAACAGAACCTATGAGGAGCGTCTGAGAGAGCTGGGGTTGTTTAGCCTGGAGAAGAGGAGGCTGAGAGAAGATCTCATTGCTCTCTACAACTACCTGAAAGGAGGTTGTGGAGAGGAGGGAGCTGGCCTCTTCTCCCTAGTGACAGGGGACAGGACAAGAGGGAATGTCCTCAAGCTCTGCCAGGGGAGGTTCAGGCTCAACATAAGGGAAAAAGTTCTTCACTGAAAGGGTCATTAGGCAATGGAACGGTCTTCCCAGGGGGGTGGTTGACTCGCCTTCCCTGGAGGTGTCTAAGGTGCAGGTAGATGAGGTCCTGAAGGACATGGTTTAGAGACTGGTGGGAATGGTTGGACTCGATGTCATCTGGTGGGTCTCTTCCAACCTGGTGATTCTATGATCACGGGATAACTGCTAAGTTTTTTGTTTTAGCAGTCTTTCTCTTTATTTTTCATGCCCCCTCCATGGCCTAAATTGAGGAAGGAGTTTGTGTCAAGAAGACTTGGGTCATTTCACAGAAAATCCTTATGGGAATTCCAAAAACACCCTGAAGGCAGGATTTGCCTAATGTGAGTTTCATTTCTGTATATTTGATTCATATCGCATACAGTCCAGGAAATAACCTTCTTTGTGCTCATCTGGAATCAGCTCTAGGCAGTTATTATACCTAAATAAATGAACTCTCCTAATTACAAAGGCCTTTGTTGGGCAAGTGTGAATTTGCAATTGTTCTGCGAGATACAGAGAGAGAAGTAGAAGACCACTGCCAAGTTCAAGAACACTCACAACTCTGTATGTGTATCACCTAACTGAAAAATGAAAGCAAAAAAGCCCCAGCCACATAACAGAAAAACAACAGTGAACACACACTCCAAAACACACTCTATCAGACTGCCTTCCACACACGCTGCTGCTGCTCTCCTCCTTCTCAGCTGCAGGTACCTAAGCGAGCCTCTCAGTTCAGCTGGGAGCACTGGCAATTGTTCAGCTAGCTTTATGACATGCAAATCTTACAAAGGAATGAACCAGACACCTAGCTGTGCAGAATATGCAAGCAGACAACCCTCTCCTCAGAGTAATTCCATCTTCTGCTACCTCTCAGATGAGGAAGGGTGAGCCTGTAACTCTATATTTACAGCCTTCCTTCTGAAGCTAAAGGGCAGGAGAGGAGATGTGAGATAAATTTATAGCAATGATGTTCTGCCAGCACTGTGTCCTCACAGAAAGCTCACCAGAACAAGCAAACATTTTCTAAAAAATCCTAGCACATTACCTTTCATTTTTTGTTTTAAAAGACAGTAATACAACTGATTGGAAAGAAATGGATACCATATAGAACTTATAGGATAAGCGATCACAGTAATTTAGAGATTCCTCTACTATTAAATTTACAAAATACTCAAATGCCAGTGGGTGCACGTACAGTCCAAATCCCTGCTACTAAACTACAGGAATACAGATTTCCAGGACAGGAAACTGTCTGCATGCCCCTTTGAAATATCCAAATGCTTTACAAAACAAGATGCCTTGCTAACTCACCTGCACATATAGCAGCAATTAGGCCTTTTCTGCCTTCCTGGTCCTTCAAAATGTCTTTCACAACAGGAGACTGTGTGAAGAAACCATATCAAAAGTCATTGTTTGGGGTTGATTATCTGAAGCATGGCTGAAGTATTTTCCACTGCAAAGTGACAAACAAGTCGTACAAAGAAAACAAGCTGACAGCTCTCCAGCCTGCCTCAGGACAGAGGGTAACAAAAACACTAAGGAGAAAACCAGAAACTAATAAATACTTGCCCCACAATGAAAGAGTAAGGAAATCAGAAGGAACTGCAAGGAATTACACGGACCACATAGAAGCTGGTTAATCCATGGACACCGAAAGTTGTTGTTTGAAAACTTCACATGACAAATAGGAAAGAGTATTCATAAGATACCTCCAGACAGTCTCGATTGCTCTTACGAAGATTTATAAGAGGTATTTGTCTCGTATTCCAGGGCTTACAAACTGTTTGATACCATCTAAATCCTATCTGACAGATCAACTTGTTTGTCTGCCTGCCTTCCACAAGGTATTTATACCACTACTACAATAATTTTGCACCACAGACAGAATTCTTGAGCACAGGAACACAGCCCTGTGGGTTCGGACTGTTTTATATTTCATGGAATTAAATCTTCATTTGCAACTGTCTCATTTTCATATGATGATGAACAGAGATTTTCCCACAATACAGAGCACCCTTCCATTTTCATGCTGCTTAACTCAGGTCCACAGATTTACCCAGTTACCCCACCTATATATTCACAAGAAGGCTTTATGACAATTAACAACGGATTCATTCAGAATTTTGGTGTGCTGAATTGAACTTGCTGGACTACTTAGCAAATGACCACCCACTGCTCATGAGGGTGACCATGAATCTTTAAGACACCACAACTTTACCTCTGACAGGTTTTGAGCTCCTAGGTTACCACCAGGCAGGACCACAACATCGTAAGGCCCCTAAATGAACAAAAGATAGAATTGTTCTGTTGAACAGAGGCTGATGCATACATGACAGTGTTTTAAAGTTGCTACAGCTGAGAAGCAAAGCCACCTCACCTTTCCTTCCACTGACCAACACTTTCTCATCAGAGAAACAGTTCCAGTTATAGGACAAAATACTGTTTTTCTATGCCATTAAGAGCCTATTATCAGTAAAGTGTGTTACAGGAACTAACTTTTAAGCCTAGTGCACTTAAGAACTTCAGCAAGCAAACAGTAGCTCCTGCACTGTACAGACAAGTGGTTTTGCTCCAGCCTTACTCTACAGATCCGAATATAACACTATCTAGCTTCCCAGTGGAACTTTTCAGTTGTTCCAAATCACAGTATTCTGTTAAGCCAACTAACATGCAAAACAAGGCTCTCTGGTGCTTAGCAAAAACAAACACCTGACCATAATCAAGAAACCTGTATGGAACTAGCATGCGATAGAGCAGGACAAGACTCAAGAGGAGCATGGTGGAGTTGCGCATGTCTGTGATTCACAACTGCACAGAGCAAACATAACATGCAACAGATTTCTAAAGGTAATGCATAAGGTTTCCAAATCCACTTCTGAAATTGTGAGAGAGGCTATGTTGGCCCTTGTATCAGATCAGGGTGATGACCAACCTCTTTTCTGGCATCTTCGAGACTGGCATCAGGACAAATGAAGACATCTCGACTGCACTGCACTGGTTCTTTACCTGCCAGGCCTGCAACGGTCACTTTGATCTAACAGAAGAATACACGCATTGTTACAATTTAGGAATTTAGGGTATTTTTCTTATACGCTAGTTCTTCAGTAGCAAACAGAATAAGAGAAGCACTACTGAAAGTTGTCAGGAACAGGGCCATACTTGAGCTTCCCCAAACAATGATTAAGTCCAAACACACAAGGGAAACAGCGATATTCACCTAGGGCTTAACAAAGACCTCTTGTATTTCAAATTTTGAAACAGGGCATTTAGAGAGTATCTGATCTCACAGGTTTTAAACAAAACAATACAACCCAGGAGAGCCAGACTGAGTAGATCAGATAATGAACTCAAGTCTCTCTGCAGTCTAAAGCCATTCTACACTTATGGTATCTTCAAGTTTCTCTCTCTCGACTGCACAGGCGCACGTGGCACAGCTCACATTCATTAAGTAAGTGGACAAGCTTTTACTTCTCAAGGCAGCCAAAATGGGAGTGCATTAATGGAATGACAAAAGTTGTAAGAGAAGTTAATTTTTATTTCAGTCATTCCTATAAGTGTGAAGTCAATGTATTTATTTAAAAGCTTATTTTCACATCAAATTGGATGATAACAGTGTGTACCACTACAGCTGCAAAAGTAACAAAGAGCATAACGAATCCCTTACAGTCTGTTTTCCAACAGGGTAAGCTTTACTTGAAACACCTGCTCTAGTCTACATTAGTCTCGTATTTTAGAAGTTCATCTTTTGCACAGATGTCAGCTGTCGCACATGCTTATCTGGCGCATGGCACAAGTACTTGCTAATCAGCAAGAAGGCACAGGTAAACTTTCACCTCATATAACAGACTATCTTGAACTCCTAGCAATGGACCTCAACGTGAAGCAAAGGATGTCCCCTTGACCAAGCACTCACAAAGGATTTTTCATTGTCTGCATACTTACTCCAGCTCTCCTCATAACATCTGTGGGGATTACAGTTTCCATTTCCTCTGCCCCTTTTGCTAGAATCACCAGTGCTCTTTTCGACGCCATATCTTGAGGGGTTGCCTTTCAGTAAGATGATTGTGAAGGGAGGGGCTGAGGGGCAGAAAAAGACAATGGGGTTAGAAGGCAAATCTCCTAGTACAATTCTTCCCTGTAACATTAATATGCATTTTTGCTTTACCTTTCACTCAAGCTGCCTCAAAATGATTCACTAGCTTTAATTAGTATTCATAGCAATCACATTTAACTACTTTTTACAGAGAATGCATTATGACATTAAGAGATTAAGACATCTGTGCAACAGGAGCCACAGCACTGGAACATGAAGCAGCCTGGGCTAGTCAAGAGTTTGTGTGACTCGAGTGTGCCAGAAAGAGGGGTTCAAGGTGGGTGGCAGAACTGTTTTCAATTTGCACACCCTCACTCATACCCAGACTAGTGACTCCCACCCAGGTCATCATTTGTAACTAGGCTCGCAAGAGCTTTGACCTAAAGTCTGATATTTAGTTTCCACACAGCACATTTCATGAAGAGTTTCCTGTAATTTACGTAATGACTCGAACAGTACTTCTGCAAAACCTGAGCAATAGATTTTCCTGAGCATCTCACGATTTGTGGGGGAGAAACGTGTGCACACATGCGTGATGGGGGAGTGGACCACATAACTTAGCAAATGGAACAAACTAGACTGAAGATATTTTTTTTCAGCTCTGAAATTCAAGTTGAGGTGAATGGCCAAGTTTCCATTTAAAGGTTAAGTTAAGGTAAATTTAACTACATTGCGTAAGCAGCACAGTAAGTCACAGCGGTTTGGGCAGAAGTCCGTGAAAGCATCTGTGCTAAGCAGCACAATAAGTCATAGTGGTTTGGGCAGAAGTCCGTGAAAGCATCTGTGCTACGAGAAGGCATTTCACAGGTCATTCACTCTACAAGGCAGGATTTTCCTGTACAGGGACCTTCCACCCAGAAATGCGTGAAGCACCTGGGAGCTCTTCGCGAGATTTGCATATAGTTGCCTACATAAAAGAAAACCATCTACTCGCCTTGCTTCAACTTCATCTGTTTTCAGGTTTGCTCCCTAACATTAGTCTCATTTAGATGTTATTTCTAGAACGCAGTGAGAAACAGCAGAATGTCCAGCAGGACACAGAACCCACACGAGCAGATCACATTATCACTAGGTTGGAAAAAAACCCACAGGATCACTGAGTCCAACCATTTCTATCAGGTAGTCTCGGTGTAGTGAGTCCTGCTTTCAGGACAGCTTTTTACGCGCTATCAAACACGGGGTCGATCAAACAAGTGCACCCAGGTCAGAATCACACAAAATCAGTAGGTTGGAAAAGACCCACTGGATCATCGAGTCCAATCATTCCTACCAACTGCTAAACCCTGCCCATCAGCACCTCATCCACTCGTCTTTTAAACACTGCCCTGGGTAGCCTGTTCCAGTGCCCAATGATGTTTCTGTGATTTTTTTTTTTTCCTGACGTCAAGCCTGAACCTCCCCTCGTGAAGACTGAGGCCATTCCCTCTCGTCCCGTCCCCTGTCACTTGGGAGAAGAGCCCAGCTCCCTCCTCTCCCCAACATCCTTTCAGGTAGCTGTAAAGAGGTCTCCTCTTATTGCAGGTATTAGCAGAACTTCAGGACAACCAGAGCTTCTTAACAGTTCATCCTGAAGATATGCGTTCATTATACAAAATTAATCTTTGTGTGAATTTCACTAACTAGCGCCGAACCGCCCGGCAGAAATACTGAATTCGCTTCTATCGTACGCGAAGGCCAATTCACGTTTCGCCCCGCTCTCTCGCCAGCTCCCACCGAAGCGGCCTCCTCGAGGCTTTTCCCTCTCCGCTAAACCGGCAAAGCGCGGCCGCTCCCGTCACCACCACCCTCCCCCGCCCCCGCCCCGGGCCCGGCCGAGCCCGCCGCCCCCAGCCCACACTCGCCTGTCGCCGGTCGCGAGCGGGGAGGCCGCGCGGGGCACGCCGGGAAGCGCGGGGGCGGCGGGGCGGGGCCGGGCTCCCCGCTAAGGGCCGGCGGCGCACGGCTCTCTGCCGCCGTCCCCATGGCCCCAGCGCTGCTGCCCGCGGCGCTGCTGGCGCTGGCGATCGCCCCGCGATACGCGGCCGCCGCCGCGCCGCCCGTTTGCCCGGCGGGTGAGCGGCGGGGCCGGGCGGGGTAGGGCCGGGCCGGTGCGGCCCCGCCCCGCGGCAGCCACGCTGTGTCTCGCCCGCAGGTTCGTTCGCGGAGGGCGATAACTGCCGGCGCTGCCCGGACGGCACCTTCAGCGCCGCGGGGCGCGGGAGCTGCTCGCTCTGCAGGAGGTGCGAAGGTAGGGGCCGGCAGCCATCCCCCGGGGAGAGCGCCAGCCGCCGCCCCGCGCCTCAGCCGCCTTCCCTTCCCTTAGGAATCCTCCGGTATTCGAAGGCATGCTCCCCGGACGGCGACGCGGAGTGCACGTGCCGGGCCGGGTATCGCTGCGGCGGCGCCGGCTGCTCCCGCTGCGAGCGGGGCTGCCCCGCGGGCCAGGAGCGCGCCCTCCGCGGTAAGGCCGCCCGGGGCCGGGGAGGGGCTCTGCAGCCGCGAGCTGCGCTAGGCCGTGTTTTAAACGGTTATCTTGCAAGAATCGATCTGTCCTCGTCTGTTAAAGGTTGCCAACCCTGCCGCTATGGAACTTACAATGATCAGCCCAATGGCTTCTGTAAAAACTGGACAAAGTAAGTAAGTAACTTAAAAATAAATGTTACAGCTATTATGCTTGACTACATTTCCCTCCCTGCCCCACTCCCCCCCTTTTTTTTTTTCTTTCTTCCTCATTTTGTTTTAATTGTCTTTCAGGTGCTCTGGAAACCAAGTCGTGGAGTCTGGAACCCCATCAAAAGATGTCATTTGCAAACAGGCTTCAGATAATCTTAACTTAGTTAGTGAAATTACTGCTGACTACCATGGTCTACCTACCACGTCTCCAACAGTTCCATTTTCTATCATGCTGTCAGGTGAGTAATTGTAAATTGTTGCTTATAGAGCTACAGAATTATAACCAACTTTGAAACATACTGTAGCTACTTCACCTACCCTTTAAAGCAAGAGTCCTTTCTTCT
Source organism: Coccyzus lansbergi (assembly GCA_033558105.1). Classification (NCBI taxonomy): domain Eukaryota; kingdom Metazoa; phylum Chordata; class Aves; order Cuculiformes; family Coccyzidae; genus Coccyzus; species Coccyzus lansbergi. Next base: position 91,559 of record JAUMJK010001027.1, read on the forward strand.
GTGCATTCCCAGTGTTGCGGAGTTACCCAGAAGCAGAGTTGGAGACAAAAGTTGTTAGCTAATTCAAGGGCAGTATAATTTTGTTTGATAACGCTTCTGAGGGAATGTTGTTTGCTCCCTAGGGAAGGACCTCCAGGCAGATATGATGACAATTTCTCTTACTGTAGCTGGGTTGTTGTGCATAGTGGTTCTGCTACCTTCATGCATATGCTTCAGTATCTGGCAGAAAAAGAAGCTACACGCAGTCTTCAGGAAAAGTAAGATAGATGCACTCTTCAGTTCATTTTCTGTTTTTGATACTAGGCAGAAATTGGGAATCTGGGTGTTTTATTATCTTTAAATAGTGCCTAATAGCTTCATGTTTTGGCCTTGTTTTATCAGGTATACATGCAGTAGAGGAATTATTTCAGATTACTGAATCATTTGGAAAACTTCCTACACTTGTGACTGAGGAAGGGTGAAACAAGATAGGTGATAAAATACAACAGAGTAAGCGAAAAGTCTTATCTTTTTCTTTAGTGCGTACCATACCTGAAAAATCAATTCAGGAAGATGATGCCTGCAGCTGCCACTTCCCTGAGGAAGAACAAGGTGAATATCAGGACTGTGGCAAATCCACTGAATTTGGAGATCTCTTGGTGAGCTAGGAATTGGAAGTCCAAGTCATCCACATTTGATTGGAACACATAGTAAAACCTGTTTACATAAATGGAGAAGGCATGGGAATCTGTCAATTTCAGAGCACTAAGCAGCCCAGCTGCTGAGAAAAAAAGTGCATCTTTTCATTTTCTTAAAAACAAAAATAAAAAAATTAAAACATGTAGTTGTCTGACTTTATTCTTTGAGGAGTAGGAATCATATTTCTAAGGAGCGGTACTTGATCTACATATAGAAAGAAGTGCTGCACTTAAAAGCACTAACAGAAGGGCAGAATGGCTTTCTGGTCCCTCTTGCAAATAAGTGCCAGAGACAAAATTCACATGCAATCTGAAAGCAGCTGATGCTGAAAAGGCTAACTCCAGCACCTGGTAGAGCCACCTGTGATGCACGTGGTCTCTTCTACCGTTACCAGCCATCCTCTCAGCCATGAGCTGCAGCTCATCGTCAAGTTTGGCTCACACCCAGTGGTCTTAGGGTTCATTTGCACATACAGACAGACCTAAGTTCAGATCCCATTAGCCTTAGCAACAACTCCCTGGCCTGACCACTGCACTCCTTAGATGTAGGGGAGAGGAGGCCTTAAAAAAACTAGAGCTGCAAAGCCTTTTTGTAACAGCTTGCATTTGCTGTTGCGTTACATGAATTGGTTGAGAGTGGCAGTGGAAACACAGAGAAGGAAACACAGAGAAGCTGTGGTCAACTTGATCTTAGAAATGTAAGTTAGTGTGCTCCTGGACCGCACCACCTTCAGCCCCATATCATTCAACCTTGATCTTTTAGATGATGTAAACACACTATGCACCCTTGCAGATGTGATACGTTTCTGGTGCTATTTTTGTAACTCTGAGGTTGGAAAGATTTTACCACCACACACTATCTGTGTCTCTGATCAATTACTCTTACTTTGGTCTTAAAGAGAAAAAAGAAAATGCATGTTTGAATGATGGTATTTGAAACATCGTTTTTAACCTTTTACAAACCCAAACTTTTTTCGGTAACTTACTTATTTTAAAAAATAGCCCCTCAATGCCATTTGACCTTGAAAGATGCTGTTCTGTGTTTGAAGAGTGACAACCCTTCTCTCTTTTAATCAGAAAGGAGATTATGACAGCAGATGATTTTTGCACTTTGTTAAACTTGAGTATCAGCAATAGAAATAAGTGTAAACATCATACCAAAGCCTGAACCGTGAAATTAAGCATACTTAAATATTTAAGTCTTTGTATCACTAGCCCAAGTTTCCTTTCTATTAAGTACCTTCAACCATGACATCATATCCACAATCTTAAAAGACATGAACAGCCACCAATTAATTTATAAATCAAAGAGTGAACTTTTCTTCAGTAACAATATCTTAGAATGGGATAAAATATTTTTGCTTGTGCATAGTTTCTAATCCATGCATGAGGTATGAGAATTAATGCACACATCCTGTAAAAACCCAAAACATTTTGTGTCTTCTTGAAAAAAGAGATACCGGTTTGAATTTGTGTATTCTGTATATATTTTGAGATGCTCTGAAGACAGTGCAAACCCTTTATTTTCCTTAGCTGTACCTGAAGCAACTGAACAATGAGGTGTGCATTACAATACTTTTTCCATTACAATACTTTTACCAAGATGCCTTGGCGGCAGCAGCACTATATTTTATGTGGTCATCATAAAACTGAAAATAAATACAGGTAAATGAATCCGTTTTGCCACTAAGCACCAGAGCAGGATGTTACAGTTCAGAACAAAAGCAGCACTGTAAATACTAAGCTTAGTTTCACAGGGAGCTATTATTAAACACAGATTCTTTAATATCTGAAGAAACGTACTAGCTCCTGTATAAATAATGCAGATCAGTCCCACTAATTCTGAGTGGTGAGTGTTGCCTGCTTTTTGTAAATGTGCTTTTTCTCAGCAGTCTTTTTAATTTATTATATAGAAAACAAAAAGGAACTGGAAATGCCGTGACGACTCTCAAACAGCCCTGGTGGTCAAGGATGAGGTAACTGGCCAGATGCAAGCATTTTGCATTTCCATTTGTTTTTCTTGGAAGTCAGAAAATGCCCTCTTAGCCAGACTGTGTGCAGAGGCCCAGGTGATGTCAGGCAGAGTACTGAGGACATGGAAAAAGGAGGCAAATCCTCTTTAAAGATAAGTTTAAGCAGGGAAGCCTGCTGCTTTTTTATTGCTTCCAGAACCAACACGATTTCCTGGCATCAGTAGTTAAAACTGTCACATCTTGGCTTCATAATTTCTTGCAAGAGTTCTGTGACTAAAGAAAGCAAAAGGTTCACAGCAAAAGGTTTTCTGTCTCTCAGCTCCCTCTCTTCTATAGGCATGCTTGTGTGTTTCTACGCAACTCCTGTATGACAGATTCTGAAACTATAATGGCTCCTTGCAAACATATAATCATCATATCATTCTTTAAATGCAGAATATGATTTATGTTCAGTACTTCTACCAGATCCCTCACAAGGATTTCTGCTCTGGCAGCTGTTCTGATACTGACACTAAAGCTGCAAAAAATGCCATAGGAGATGGTCCACTTGGAAAAGACTTAACACATAGGGAATAGTACTAAACAGACAACTTGTATGACTCCATTTGCATTTTAAACAGGTGACAAAAAGTCAAGTTTCAATATTAAAATTATAAAAAGTCTTGAGTCTAATTCTATCACCAAGGTTTACCTCAGCTCCTCTCTCAGCAAAAAACAAGCCTTCCCTGAAAGAATGCTTTCTTCAGAGTCTGTCGGAAGAGGTTCTCTGTCCCACAGAGCCTGTATTAGCTGTGCATCAGGAACAGATGGCTGAGTATCCTTCTATCCCTGAACTGGCACAAAAAAGGTTGTTGGATACTGTCACTGTCCTCGCTGTAAATAAGAACTTTTAATACCATCTACAAAGAAAATGGAAATTCCCCCTAACCTCAGTTTGGCAAGTGTTTGTTATGATATCACCTACTATTTTTCCTTTTACCTTCTTGATCCCGGGTGCCTGCCAGTTAAAGCAGTGGACGACTACTGCAATGCTCCGAAACAAACTAGATTATATTTCAATAAGAAAAAACCCACCAGCTGAACATGCACTGAAGTCAGGGAGAAAAAACTCTCCTGTTTGTCTAACCGATTTGCACTGAGGAAAAAAAAAAAAAATCAGGTTTTATTTCACTTACAAAGTGTGAAACCCCGTACAAAGATACCTACCTCACTTTAAGGGTGACTTTCATAGTCTATATTAAACCTGCTTAACTCCACTCTCAGCTTACATAATCCAAACTGGAACAAGCCATTTCAAAACTGAGATAAAGTGACCAAGTTACCCACTCAAGTTTTAGGCTGAATCATAGAATAGTCTGGATTGGAAGGGACCTTAAAGACCATCCAGTTCAACTCTGCCACAGGTAGGGACACCTCCCACTAGATCAGGCTACCCAAGGCCTCATCCAACCTGGCTTTGAAAATCTTTGGTTCAGTGAGCTCAGTTTTCTCCTGTACACACATTTCAGTAAGTTTAGCACAAAGTTGGATGGAGAGATGAGAGGCACAATTTGCCTTTACCTACAACACTACAGACTTGAGAAATGTGTAGAATTTTTGAAAAAAAAATCCTAATGTTCACAAAATTAATACTTTGATACTTCCCTCTTAGAACAACGTAAACCATTTAACTTGAAGGAGAATGCTATAATAGCCTGCTAGAAGGCAAACAAAAATTTACAAACACAAAAGAAAAAAGGTATTGTACTACTTTTACTCAGTGCACCTTTCTACAAATTCTACAGCAACTTTGGAAGCGTAGAACACAATTCTGAAGAAAACACAGATACAAGCCGAAGGCAAAATTGACAGATCTCTCTGAAGCATAATATAGTTTTCTTAAACTAGAAAGAAAGATACAGTGAACAGATATGTGAAACAGCTTCCCACTGTAGTCAAGACCAGTCAGAAAGTCAGTCAGTAACCATAGAGAAAAATCAGTTAACGCTTTTAGTGGGAATACTTGATAAACTGGAATCTGTCTCTAAAAATGTGAAGAAAAGATCTGACATGGCTGACTGCCAAAAACCACACAATCATTTACAAAATAACCTTGAAAGAACTGCTTTAAACCTCAGGTTGCCCAGTGCAACCTATGCCAACTTTCCCCCATTAAGTACATGTCTTTGTCCCAAAATGTGAATCACCAAGCCTGCAGAGATTCCATTTAATTAACAAAAAAACTTCTAAGTAGTGAAGGATTAAAGGGATTATGCATTTGGAAAGCAAAGTAAAAAATTAAAGTCTGCTTTTGTGAGCCATTCATTTACTGCCTACGCTAAGTGGGACAGTTAAATGCCAATGATCATTAAGATATCTCTCTAATTAGTCAGTGCCTGCTGCCCACACATAGAGAATTTCTACAGAACTACCTGGAATTTGTTCTCTAATATCAGTTGTGGATATTAGGATGATAACTGATGCTAAGCCTCTGTGGTAAAGAATCATAGAATCACCAGGTTGGAAGAGACCCATCGGATCATCTAGTCCAACCATTGCTATCAAACATTAAACCATGTCCCTCAGGACCTCATCTACCTGTGCCTTAAACACCTCCAGGGAAGGTGAATCAACCACCTCCCTGGGCAGCCTATTCCAATGCCTAATGACCCTTTCCATGAAAAACTTCCTCCTAATCTCTAGCCTAAATCTCCCCTGGCGGAGCTTGAGGCCATTCCCTCTTGTCCTCTCCCCTGTCACTTGGGAGAAGAGGCCAGCTCCCTCCTTTCTACAACCTCCTTTCAGGTAGTTGTTGAGAGCAATGAGGTCTCCTCTCAGCCTCCTCTTTTCCAGGAGGAGAATTTTCTATGATTCTATGATATCAACTACTGATAAAACTATGACTATACGTGTGATCTTTGTAACAAAATAGTACTTATGCAAAAGTCTAAAGATACAGAAATATACCCTAGTACAGAAAAACTAGTGTGAATATACAGGAATACAAGGTACAAATGATCCACAGTTGCAGAAAAAGGCAGGTTGTTAAATAGTACTATAAACAAAACCGAAGGTAATCATACAATTGTGCTTAGTAAGGTCTGCATGTGTGTACTGTAATATATACAGACCAGAAGGTACTCTTAGGCTTGCATTGTATTTGGCTATTGTTCTAAAGGATCATGCTACCTAATAGTCCATATTGAACATAAGCTTGTGCAACTGTGAGCTTAGTTTTGTAGCAAATCAATTGCCTCCGCCAGAAGATCCAAGCACGGTTCATAGAATCATAGAATAACCAGGTTGGAAGGGACCCATTGGATCTTCTAGTCCAACCATTCCTATCTAACACTAAGCCAAGTCCCTCAATGTTGTTTCCAACATTTGTAGCAAGAACCACTATAGAGACACAGCATGCACAAAATTTGATTCCTTCTCTACAAGACAAACCCCCAAACTATATCAAGCAAGTATTTCTCCCTGATAGAGCCCCTAAATTGTATATGCATCTTCATGCCATGCTCAAGGCCTCCAGCCTGTGCTTTTGCTCTGGCAGACAGACAAAAATTGATTTAATTAAATCATAATAAAATAAAAGTTTTATGATCTGTGCTGAGATAGTCTAGCAATGGACAGTAGCAGAAAAAATGATCTAGAAGTTTTTTATGAATTCCCTACAACATCACGATCTCATATATCAACCTATATTTTTTATTATCTCGTCCTCAGAGTGTAGGGCGATTCCTTCATGTTCTTCAGCTCTACAACAACTGTGTTTCAATGTCTGTACAAATTAAAACCAATTTCTGAATAATGGTGTTATTACAAAATATATAGAAAGGAGTATTCAGTTCCTACCAGCTATTTAAACATTTTCAGAAAGAAGCTATCAACATGATACACTACAGTTTCAGTTATAAAAGACCACAGTTGATAGGAGTCATCCAAGCTAATCATCCTGAGAACAAGTATAACGTCGATACTGGATATTTAGTTTGGCAACTATTTCCCACTTCTAAGTTCTTCCCCACAGATGCTATCAGATGACCTGTGAACATGAACCAGCGCAGACAGGACCAAGGCTGACTTGGGAGCCAGAATCTCTTGAGACCAGAACCACAGGGAGGCAGAGCGCTCAACCAGCTTATGTGCTCAAGGATGGCAGGGAACAGAAAGCTCACTTTGCTGAGTACATCCATTTTTCTCACCAAACTAGAAGACAACAAATAAAACCATACCCAAACTCTATGCCATACATTTATTAATTCATATACCATATATGCAACTAGCAACTCCCTTTGTTCCTGTGCAGCCGCCCAGTGCCGCCCTTCCATTGGACCTGAGCTGAGGCTGAAACAAGGACCGAGTCCCACAACCACCTTCCCAAATCCTTCATTTAAAAGCTCCTTTTGTCTTCCCACTCCCTACACTTCCACCTATAGCAGACAGACAGGCAGGGCTGAGCAGTTCAGACAGAGGAACAGTGCCAGGAATTACACAAAAACATAAGCAGGAACAGAAAAGGATAGTGAATTAGTCCACATAATGGAAGTAGGTGTAAAGAAGGACTAACGAAGGGGCTGCTACATAAAAGCAAAAACCTGAACAAAATGCTTTAGCTGTGTTTTCAGAGAGATAAACCACACAAGAGCAGACCTTCCAAGCTTCTTATGATGAGGAGAAGCTTTAACCCTCTTCTGTAAACGCCAAGACAGTAAAGGCATTAGGAGAAGGAAGAAAATGATCACAGTAAATGAGAAAGCAGAGCAGATCATACCACTCTTCAAACAAGTACCATTCAAGAGTGAAGGCCCTACCCTGACCTGATTATCTGCTTTACTTTGACGTATCATTGATGTGGTGCTCTTTATTAGACCAAGCTTCGGATGCAGTTCTAATAGCAGCAGTGATAGTGACTCCTATCAGCGAAGCTACCTAAAAAGAAAAACAATACCTAAGGAATACATCGTATGGATAGTTGCTCCAGAGTAAAAGTTACTTTACCTTAATTAATTATTCTTAAAAAAAAAAAAGTTAACAGAATTCTTTAGCTAAGAAAAATATACACGTGGAAGAACGTACGGTAAATAAAACCGTTTTCAGAAAAGAAAAGTGAAAAAAACCCCAAACCTAACACCACACGGTTACCTGCTCTCGATTTAATTCCCTTTCCAGGTCTCAGGCCTGTACCGCACGGCCTGCGCCTCCTTCAGGAGGTTGCTCAGCGCCACCTTCGGGCGGTGACTCCATCGGCATCTCCCCTAAATCCACCGAGGAACAAAGCCAGCATGAGCCGACGTGTCTGCTCTTTGAAACGCAGTCTGAAAAAAACGAGATACCTGTTACTGGTCGAGGCACACTAACTGTTAAAAAACGCACCCGCCCAAAAGTTCATTTGGCTCTATTCAAGAAGCTAAACAAAAAGGCGAATTCGCCTATTCCAGTTCTTTCAGAACAGTTCCCTCCCTTCGCACACCCCACAACCAGGAAGGAAAGGATTGGTGCAGCTTATCTAAGATCAGAACAGTTTTGAACTGCTTTAGGTTACTGCTGGGTCCCTAAAAATCGAACACTTTGCCTTGAAAACGTCTCACAACAGGCTTCTCTGCAACAGAGAAGGCAAAATTGGAAAATGTTACTGTTTGCAAGTGCAGCTGTATTGTAGAAGCCCACATGCACCTCCAACAAAAATGAGTCTAATTCACCAGCTGTATAGTTGAGACTGATTAAAATGAGAAAGTAAGCATGGACAGTCACTGACCAACAGTCTGTGCTTTCCAGCACAATGTGCTGACCTGAAAAACAGTATCAAGTTTTTATTCTGCTTTTGCCCAGATCATAATTTCTTGTTAGGGTTGTATAGATAATTTAGGATACCTTGGGAGAGCAAGAGAAAATTAAAGTCCCATTCCTGCTGAAGCAGCATTCTCCCCTTACATTGCCCACTCTCATAGTTCTACTTCTAAAAATAAACTGTAATTGCATAATCAGTTCCATTACATTTTTTTGTGGAAGAAACTTTATTTCAAGACCTGGTCTCTGCTCCTCTGTTTGTGGCTGCATTACCCAGAAGATGATTCCCATATAATATTGATGTACTATATTTCCAAGCTCCAGTCATGCCAGGCTTACTCTCCTTCATGTCAAATAGTGTGAAGCTTCAGTTTGCTAACTCTGTAGCGCTGAGAGGACAGGGGTCTTAAGGACCAGTTTGTTAAGCTGGTCCAGAATATACCCAGACTACAGTGTGCAAGCCCCGAAGGGCCAGAAATCAAGAAGGAGTTCTCCCCCTGCACCACCCCCCCACCCCGCGAGTGGTGGAAACTGTACCAAAAAGGAGCAGTGTTTCGGCAGCTGTGATCCCATACCAGAGAAATTTTCAACCACTTGCCAATTCTGTAGCAAAATAAAGTACCTTCAGAAAGGCCTTCAGACCTGCCCTCTTCATCTACCTCATCAGAGGTAGATATTCAATTAAGCACACATACTCACCTGTGCACCACAGAACAAGAAAACCTAGGTCAGAACCTCTCAGAGATGTTTCCTAACTTTGAGAAAAATTCAGAAGACAAAAATAATGCTGTGCATACCCAAATACACCATGCAGTGCTGTTTGGTTATACAGAACATACACTGCACAAACTACATAACAGTTTGTACACAGTGGGCAGAAGCAGCATCTTCAAAAAAGGAAGTTAACACTAAGTACTCAAGTTATGATTAGTTTTTACCTTTTATCCTCCCCCTAGTCTTGCTGCCCACACCACAGCTCATCCAAGCCAGGATGCTGTTGGCTTTCTTGGCCACCTGGTCACACTGGTGGCTTGTGTTCTGCTGCTGTCAACCAATACCGTGAGGTCCTTCCCTACCAGGCACCTTTCCTGACACTCTTTACCAAGCCTGTAGCATTGCATGGGGTTGTTGTGGCCCAAGTGCAGGACTTGACGCTGAGCCTTGTAGAACCTCATACAACTGACCTTGGCCCAGCATATCCAGATGTCCCTGTAGAGCCTTCCTGCCCTCAAGCATATGAACACTCCCACTCAACTTGGTGTCAAGTAGCATAGTGTCATTATAGTAGTTTTGATAAAAAATTTTTCTTGCAAATCCATTTCCAAGTTTTCAAAGTGCAATTCACACTTGCTCCCCTCACCCACATATTCAGGGGTTTGTACCTTTGTTTAGGATACGCTGTTTCTTTGCTTCGCATGATGACGTGTGCACTGACCTCTGAGGAAAATGCCTTTGACTTTTTGATAGAGAAAAGCGTGTCTAAGTGACAACTTCAAATCTGAGCAAAGGCAATAAGCTGCAGGCAGGTTGCCCAAATTCCACATGACGCACTTCATGATGGCTCTAGGAGGCTGAGTCTTCCTTGAGAAAAGGCAAAGGGCTTAAGTTGCTTGTGAAGAGTGCTTCATTAAGTTTCCTTGGAGGGTGCTCAGAGAATATTGATAATACCATTGTCATTGATAGTTCACTGAAGGAGAAGCATTTGTACAGAGTATCCAGCACCAACAGTGAAATCATGTATCAAATCAGACCTAATTACTGTCCACAGCTTTGGAATGAAGAGTGGCATGACTCAGATGAGGAGAGAGAATTCCTCTCTAGCTACTTATTTCTCTCATAGGGAAGCACAGGGAAGAGGCATATAAAATGTATTAGATTAATTCTGTAGAGAAATTATTTTGTCATATCCACTCACTTCAGTGAAGTCCAGCAAAAACAGTTTTGTAGTTCAGGCACATGCAGCATGTGTTCTGTGAGTCAGTACTAGACCTCTCTGTACACAGAGGATGACAGAAAAGTTTAGGTTGGAGGAACCTCTAAAGTTCCTCTCATCTCTCCCACTCCCACATCTGCACTCAAAGCAGACTATTTGAAGTTACATGGGGACGCTCAGGGCTTGCCAAGCTTAGTTTTGAAACTCTGTCCCACTCCATCCTTGAGGCTATTCAAATCTGACTGGACACACTCCAGGACAAACTGCTCTGTCTAACCCTGCTTTGAGCAGGGGGACTTACACTAGGTTATCGCCTGACATGCCTTCCAACCCCAACCATTCCGTGATTCACAGAGTCTGCAGCTTTTCTGGACAACCTGTTAACCATGTATATGTGGGGTACGATCTCTTTCAGTTAAATCAACCTGATGTGGACATACAGACGTCCCATACGACCGATGTAACTAATTTGAATTTAGTCCTAGGAAACACAATTCATAATATAAAAATTTATCTTCAGCAGGAAGTGTTAATAAAGAAAAAATTAAGTAGATGAGTTCACTCCTTTTATAACTTACAACTATCATACAATTCAGCATAGGCAAAGAACTTCAGTAACATTCATTGGATTTCAAAGTATTTTGAAGAGCATTTGAAAGCACAAACATTTGATTATTGAGGCAGGAAAGAAAATTACCAAACCTCAAGTTATTACAAAGCTGAACAGGCATTAGTTTCTCACCACCTAATGGAAAGAAAATTGTCGTACACATTTTTTTTTTAACTTCAAGGCTCTGTATAGTTGGATATGATGCTTCAAAGAGAATAAGATGAGGGATCCATTCAGTCAGTCCTTGCCCACGATATGAAAAATGAAATTCTAAATAAAGGCAAGATACGCTAGATGGAGAGAAAAATAAGACTAAAGTTATGAGATTATACACGGTAACTACTGTATAAGCATCAAATAAAAGCAAAAGGTGAACAGGCAGGTGAAAAAATGAGCAAGCACGCACAGTTGCTAGTTCCAACTGAGGACAAGAGAAGATAAGTGAGATGGAAAAGGGTCTAGTGAGGGACCTGTGTTTAATATCAAAGTAGTTTACATGTACCAAGCAGGTCTCCAGATGGAAGCTGTACTTTCTCTGCCAAGATAGTTCTCTAGGGCAACATTGGATGAGGTCTTCTCAAATAAATACAGGTGAAATGCTACAAGGGAAAAAAAAAGTAATTGAACTTCCCTAACCCTCTCTTTTAAAGTTAACTCGATATTTTAACTCCCCTTCTCCTTTACTTTTTTTCTGGCACAAGAACCCCAAATACAGCACAACACATCCATCCATCTCACAAAAAGGAAAAAAAAAAAAAGTGCATTTCACATCAGATGCTTTGCGTCAGGCCTGCTAAGGCTCATAAATCAGCTGTCTTATTGCCCTGGTCATTTCAACCAACGTCTGACCCTTTTGCTAACTCATGATTTATAACTGGAAGTTACTTTTCTTTTTTTTTTTTTAATGCCAGATTTATAAACTTTAGTGTGTTTGGTTTGATATAATATCCATTTTGTACACCAAGCTATAAGACAGTAAATTTATTGTCTATGAACTGTTACCTTGAAAAATTACATCAATGCAAAGTGGTTTCCATTTGGAATCAATGGGCAATAAATTAATCGGATTTTTTTTTTGAAGGGGGAGAGAACATGATGATATTTATGAGATCATGAACGGCTATATAATGGGGGAAACTAGGAGCAGAGGCAGCAGTCAGACAGGACTTCTGAGTTACAGGGGTGGACAAAGACTAAATTTATTCAATACAGCAATGATGCATAAGCTGGTATTCTGCTGTCTCATTATTATCAGCTTCTCTTGTCCTCTATCTTCAGTCCCCATCATCAATGCCAGTGAGATGTCTTATCAACTCTCAGGTAAGAGTCTTTTGATTTTAATGGTCACAAAGCAGGGGTGGGAGCAGTAATACCAGAAGAGAAGCAGGTATGCTTTCCAAGGGGCTCTTATCTGTGCCACTCAGCTGTGGAAAAAGCAGGAATGTCTTCAGAACACTAGCAGTGCAAGTAACGTCATCAGTGGGTGCTAGTCTTGTAAAATGGGGAGATATGGTGCCCTATATTTTTCTTCCTGCTGTTTTGAGATCCAGGAGAACAAGGTGTCTGAGCCTTCTAGCACTCAATGTGAGCCAGCGTATACAGTGTCTGCCTCTGAAACAGCATTTATAGGCATTGGGTAATTTAAAGAAACTTGGCTGTACAGTATCTCCTCTTGCAATGCTTTAAAATGAGCTACATTCAACTGAGTTGTATTTATAAAAGGGGACAACCTACTGCAAACCTTAATGCAGTCCTACTTAGATCAAGAACAGGCAAGTCTGTTTTCTGCTACAAAACCAGCACTAATGCAGATTCCAGTCAGTCCAGCGAAAAAATAAATATTTGTTTGAAACTGCTGTCCTCAAAGTTTGAAATTATAGTATACGTCAAGAGTGAAACAGCTCAGTAAAAATGCACAAGAGGTCTGGAATGCTAGTGTCACCAGACCTCACCTGTGTTGGAGGAGTTTCTGAAAGAGTAGGCAAATCTAACCTGAAATTATTACAAGAAGCTGAGTATTAAATGTGGCTGTTCTTACCTGCTTTGCAGGTGCAACAGCTGTTGTGCTGGATTATCGGTGTTGGTAGTCCCCACCTTGCTTTGACAATCTTTGACTCACTACGCCAGCATCTTTTCAAGCCTTCCACTATATAACCTGCATTTACAGGCAACTGTGACTCACCATGGATAACATCTATCACATCATAGGGTGAAAAAGAGCACTCTAACAATTACTGCATTTGTTTGAGGACATCCATTAGGCTTATTGAATCTTCTCTGCTAATATAAAGAGTCTCTAGGCTAAGAAATATAGAAGTAGAGGTCTGTATTAAAGAGTTTTGGTTTGGGTTGTTGGTTTTTTTTTTTAAATCTCAAGGCAAATTTACTTCCTAACACTGTTCTGAATTAAAAAATAACGCAGGGCTAGAGGGATCGATTATCAACACGTAGCACAGGAAAGTTACAATATTCTCATTCAGTGTCTTAGACAGAAATCTCCACTGTCATGTGCAATTGTTCTTTTGCCCAGTGAACAAACTGACTGCATGAATTTCCACACTCTGTTCTTGATTGTGGTTCAAGTTTCTGAAATGCTGGGGGATTATTTTCAGCAGTGTATTTTCTTACATATTCAATATTGAGAGGCTCTACGATCTCACCCATCCCTGTTGCTAAGAGCAACTATAACTCTGTAGTATCATCTAACGGGGCAACTACAAAATTATATTCATCCACAGTTTGATAACAGCACCCTCTTGTTGCCCACGATTTTAAATGTCTGTTATATATTAGCAAAGATTAAACTTACTGCTTAGATTACAAAAGCCTTATTTACCTCAAGTATAACACTGCTAAGGGTTTCTTCTGGCAACTTGCCCGAGGGCAAGTTGCAGAATTCTAAATTCTCTATGCACATACAAATTCATTTCATCGGGTATCAGCAATCTGTCCTTTCAGAAAAAGTAATAATATCTGTACTGATACACACATTAAATAAAATGCACTGAGAAATGCAGCTGCCAAACTCCTAGATTTATTCCTGTCTTTCCCCTATTGTATCTAATAGCTGGGATACTGAGCAGATTAATAGGCCTGGAACAGGAAGTTTTGTGTTCATTCATAGAAAAACTATAACACAGGAACTAGTCAATAAAGAAATGAACTAAAACCCACAATTATATACAAGTCCGGGTTGTCTACAGCTGACTACCAGAAAAATTAGGTTTTGAGTTGCCCGAGCAATGGGAGGGGCTCCTGTTGGTCAAAAAAACTTTTTTAAAGGAAGATCTGCCAGTGAAGTGAGACTCTGGAGATTAACATCAGGAAGGTTTCTTTCCTCAAAGCAAAAAAAAAAAAAACCAAAATCAAAACCAAACAAAACCCACAACTATCCCCCTGTTATATTTATTAAATGTAAACGGATGATTGATTGTTGATTTGATGATAGATTAGATAATTCCAGACAGATTTAAACACAGATTCAAAGCAAAACACTTACCTGTTTTATTTGCAGCTGATGAAGATTCAAGGTTAAATCCGGCACAGCTGGGCAGCCAAGGAAGAGCTTCCCTGCTTCAATTCCTGACAGAGCTCTTGGGCACCCTGACTGAGGAAAACAAAGCAGGTGGGAGTTTACCACATTAGCTTATGGGAGCGTGTCACTGCTTTGCATGTCCATCTTCCATAGATATGGTGTCCCAACTCCTGGGTATTTGCAGAAATTCAGCATTGCGTGTAGGTCACAGACAGGTGTTACTGGGTTAACTGTGATCCTGGAGAAGCTGGCTGGCAGCCAGGCTTGAAGCTCTGGACAGGAAAAGCCTCCAAAACAGTTTATTAAAATCTGTGCAAGGCAAAGATTGTCTTGGAAGGAGCCAGCAGACAAAACAAAACCACAGTCTCTTAAACATCAATACTTACAGAAAACACAGAATAGAAAGCAACGGATGGTTTGGAGGGGAACAGACATAGCAGTTGGCTGTTGAAGACGACAGTAAGCTTTACACCTCCAGAGTCCCAGATCCTGCTGGAACTGCGTGCCGCGAGAACTGGCTATGCTGCAGCAGAAGGGTTTTCTGTCTGATCCTCTGAACATTCCAGTCCTAGACTTCTGTTGGGTATATAGCACTATGGGACACAAAACTGCTTGTGTAGGTTCATGATTTTTGAATGGTAAAACATTTCATTATGTCTCTCTTCTCAGGTCTTAGCCCCACCAGCTACAACCCAAGTGAAAATATCAAAGAGGTAAGTAAATGAAACACTCAAACAAGAAAACTAAAGGCTCCACACTTTAAAATACACTGAACGGTTACTGAGACAGCATTGAAGATCAGCAGATTTCATAAACACTGTAAACTAAAGTATGCAAGTGTTCTACAAGTTGGAATCACTTAGCAGTTAGATAAGCAGGAGAGAAAAAGAAAGGCAGGGGGAAAAAGTGAGTAATCCATAGCATTTAATTCTAAACCTCCTCCCCCTCCCCCTTTTTTTTTTTCCCCCAGAAAAACAGCTTTGTAAAGAAAGGCAAATTTCCAGCTTCGCTAGTACAACCCAGTACATTAACCAGTATTAGATGCACTTCATATTTTTAACCCACTGCAACATAGGCTGCACAGGATTGTCAGATTTGTTATGAACCATTAGATAAATCAAAAACATCATTCCTGTTCACTTGTCTGCTGAATTAAATGTAAAGACAGAAGACAAAGACTAGTTTTAGTGCACCATCTGAAAACAGAGGGCATACTGGGCAACTGCCTCTCCTTTCTCTAGTCAGAATACAGGGCCGGGTGGCCAGCTAGTGTACTTCCCCACGGGGAACATTTACCATCCATTACTAACTTGTCTAATGCTGTTTGACTTCAGACTTTCTATGGAAACCATCCTCGAATTGCTTTGCTGGGCCGCTTCTTGACCAAGGACAGAAAACTGTACAAGAAACGTGGGAATCTTTCCGAGTGCTTCTGGAAATATTGTGTGTGAACACCAGGAAAATATCTCCCTGACTTGGGCTGCGTAATTTATACAGATGTCTGAAAACATGTATATAGATTTGCTTGATTTAAAATGAGAATGAAGACAGCTACTACCTTTAGACTCTATGCTACTTGGGAATTAATAAATTCTTGATGTTTTGCAATTATGCTGTGAGCAGTGCTCTCTGTGATATGCTGTGAATTAAACCCGTGAATTGTTCTTTGCAATTCCTCTAGAACACAAATTTTAGCATGGTGGGGGCCAGGATGCTTGTTATTTACCTTTCTTAACAAAATCCGCTCAGATAGAAGCTCTAAACCCTGCACAAATCCCAACGGTTTGGATATATTATATCCAAATATAATCCTTAGCATTCAAAAGGTAATTGTCCTTCTTTATGGAATGCACTTAGAAAGGAAAAAACGTAGCTGAAAGTGGGCAAAGTAGGGCAAGACTAAAAAAAGACAAAATCCCCCCCCCAAAACAGGATGAAGGGCCACTACAGTGCCATTTTTGCCATACTCACAACCTCAGCACCTATGAATAATGGGAAAAGTCATAAATATTTTCTTTAAAGTCTATTTTCTTGAAATTAATAACAAAAGTAAACACACACTTGAAAGTTCTTTGAAGCATATTTTTCAGTTTTATTTATAAAAACAGAAGCTTTTTAAAAGTGTACAGTTAAAATCACAACTGTAAATTCAACCACAGCTGAATAGCATTTCAATAAAATATTCCTATTAAGTGATGTAAAAATTCATTCAACTGCAATTTAAAACTTGATTCAGCTGGAAGATAAACTTACCAATACATTACTCATTCAGTGACTATTTAACCCACACTGTAAAAATACACTACGGTCCCTCCTGTTCATAGCAATGCCATGAAAATAACTGACCATCAACTCATCCTTTAAAAATGTAATTCTAATTTATGAATCCAACAAGTAAAATTGCCAGCAAAATTCAAAAGTTTCCAAACTGCTGACACCCCCACAGGGGGCAGTATATGCATCATTACTATACTTGCATGTTTTCCCTTTGATCACCAAAAAAAGTGACCTTCCAAGCAGCTCTAAGCTGTCTGCAAGATTTTTATGCTAAGTAAAACAAAGTCACATAAACAAAACAGCATAGGAAAATCTGTCTACAATATTTACTCCATTGGTCTTTCAGATAAAAACTGTATCTCACCCCCTTCAACTATTCCAGCAAACCACAAAGACTGACAGATTAATGTAAGCAGAAGTAAAAACTAGCAGTTCCTGAAAACTTATGGAAACCAAGGTCCTTCCCAAAAGGTTTGATAAGGCATTTGATTGCAAGATGATGTGGTTCTAGCAGGGTAAAGAGTAGCTTGGGAAACTGGTCTGTCCTAAACCTGGTTTTGCAGCCAAGCACGTTTACATTTTTGGGCAAATAGTTTAGTTTCCTTGTCACAAAGGGCATTGATTGATCTCCTTGTTCCTCTTACATTGTTCTCCCTTATGATATATTTCTGTAACCCAAGACTAGCAGAGTCCCAGACAAGTCATCATGCACCTAAGATTTATCCAGGATTACAAGCTTCAAATTCAAACTCCTAAGCATGTTCACCTTCATTATTGGTCAGAGGGTACAATGTTCACAGCACTACAAAAACCATCTAGGATTTCTGGTGCTACATGACACTACTGAGCACAAATTCATAGCAGTATGTGGTATAAGAAGGGTTAACATCTCCAAACAAGAAACATATTTAATACCATTAAGTTTCTACATTCAGGTCAGAACCTTGACCGCTTGTAGCAAAGACAGCACAGGATACTGTGAGTGAAGATCCCCAAATTATACTCTTGGATTTGGTATGAACTGGGGGTACGCATCTGTGCAAGTCCTTTGTGTCTCTGCCTCTTTTTATATAACTGGAATAGTCATCTTTTTGACATGCTTCCAGACCTATGGATGAAAAGCATTATTCAAGTGTTAGGGATGTCTCCTAAACTGAGTCCCACTGCTTCATAAAGCGGACGGTGTGCTAAAATACCGCAAACCATCTCATTTTCATGCTTAGGAAATGAAGAGTGGAAATAATGCACAGCAAAAGAGTTGGTCATCTAAAACTTCGCTCCTGGCTTACACTTTTAAACTATTTTGAAGGAGGCAGCCGTCCTTCTCTGAAGCATTCAAATTCATCTATTCCACCAAGACTCAGAATACATTAAAGCAGTCATTTTAAGCACAACAAACTAGTATGGATTCTAGTGCATGAGTCTAGTTTGACAACTAAGTTAGTTAAGAAGCTTCCCAATTAAGAGAAATATCTATACACAAAGCACCTTCTTATGAATTTTAGAGCAAATATTTTAGGTAGTGTGGATATAATGCAGAATAACATGTTTGGAAAGTGCTGGAAAAAAGACTAAGAAAGGAGTAAGGTTATCGTCCATTTTCCATTTAGAGTACACAATTTGTTATATGTAAATACCTACTTAAATCGCTTATTCTAGGAAGCCTCTAAAATTTGAAGACAAAAAGTATGGAGGATGTGTGAACCTCTGCTGTTTTACAACACAAAAAACCCACAACTTTGAGCTGAAAATACTGAAAGACAAACACAGAAATGCAGCTAAAGAATAGAAAGCAATAGGTTTAAGCATGCCAGGCAAGCATACTGTATAAACAAAACAGAAGAACTGCCTGAGTCAAACTAGCCTTGAAAACTTAAAGTTCTGTAAAAATAAATTTTCCTTTTTGTTTTAACGGCAAAAATTGTCACTGAATTGATTTCAAAAAGTAACAATAATCTTGGATAAATGTATTTTGCTTCAACGATCTGCAGATCACAGTATTTTTAACCTACTCAACAATCTGAGGCTTACTAGTAAATCAAACTGAAAAAGTGAACATCCTTAACATAGCAGAAAAGAAAGAATTACACAGAACAAAAGGGTGAATAACACATTACATTCTAAAACTCTTTTGAGAAGAGTAAGGCAATTCACAACACCGCAAGGGAAATCTGATTACATCTGGTTTTGAAAAACAAAGGGGAAATCAAACAATCTGCCAGGTTTTAGTTAAGAACGTCCTGTCTGAAGAGCACTTTGAGACATTCAGCTTTAAAAGCTCTAAGTATTAATATGAGAAGAAGGCTTTTCACGTATTGAAAATGATTGCCACTTTCTGAACAACAAACTCACATCATGCACAAACTCATTTTTGATCCATGGACTTCATCAGCAGATTCCATAAAAAGAAAGATGTTGAAACTTGTCCAAGAAATCAACAGTGGTAAGAAATAATAAATATACGGTTTGATGTTCAAGTTTGGCTCCACAACTTGTGACTTCTCAAGAAAGCAAAAGAAATAAAGCTCAATCTCTTTTTATCCTTTTCATTTTTGGCATCAGAATAGAAGCAAAAGATGGAAATACCTTCAAATTTCCTACTCACTGTGTCTGGATTCAGCTCATTTAAGTACTCTGACACAACAATAACAAAAATAAAGATAGAAATCTGCCTTCCAGAGTGCTAGCAACATAGAATAAAAGACTGCATGTAGTTACTTGAATTCACAACTAGACTATAGTGCCTTGACAAACGTTTTTATTAAACAGCAGATCCTGCATAAGAAATTAACTTCTCAATTGTTACTTCTCTTTTTTGATTGCTGTTTATAATTTAATCTTTAGCAGACTTGAAAACAGTTACCTCCAATTACTTTTAAACATCTCTCTTGAGAAACACAACTTTAAAAACAAATGCTATAACCAGCTTGGTTCCAAAACACTCATAATGAGAAACATCAGGAATTGCTTTACTTCTCTTCAGTTTGGTTTTTTTTTTTTGATGGGCACAAGCTGGTGAAAGGCATTTTGATGCAGAATAACTTGGCCAGTTTTCAGCTGATCATTAAAAGGCCTACTGGACTTTCAAATCACCCACAGAGATTTTATATCCTCAGAGCACTGTCATTTTCAGTTTAGACCTTTAAATATCAAACAAACAAAACCAAAGAGCACTATACTGTATCCAGGTTTCAACACCTAGCTTACCTGGAGAGTATACATGCTGATCTGCTAGATCAATCACTTAGCTCTCAACCACTGTGTCTTTTTAAGACTTCTGCTTGCCAAGTTCAAACCAACCAACCAAACTACCTACAAACAGAAAAAAACCTTTGTATCCTGGTCATCATTTGAGCAATCAAAAGTTAGAAACATATCCCATTATGCAGCAAGCCTGCGAGATCAAGAAGGGAAACAGCCTCCCAGTGAAACTGTCTTCAAAATCATGCCGAGTGGCAGGGTAGTGAAAAAAAGATTTAGTTTCACATGTGTAACTGCTTGCGTTGGGAAGAGATAGCCAGACAGATTCACCACTAGTATGTAGCAAAGCCAGAGGAAAAGAGAATGGGAATTACACCAAGCAGTCATACTGACACAAGCGCTAATGCCTTCAGCGTTGCAGGACTGAAGATGATGTTCCCTTGCTTTCCATATTGTCATGAGCCACTGCAGCCTCACAATTCACTTCCCTGATGTCACACGTGACACAGCCCTTTAAAAAGGAACAAGAACACAATAATTTAAATTCTCTTTTTTAATAAATAAATTTCAAATAATTAAATCCTGGTCACACAATATGTTGTAAATTACTGAAACCCTCATCAATGGGCTCTAATCTCTAAAAAGCAGAGATTTTCCAGTTATTTTCTGAAACAGATACTTGTACCTCCATGTCATCTTGTCATAAATTAATTTTTTTTGTTAGTGGAATATGTCTCATCTAAGGGTTAAAAATGTACGCGACTTCCTCAGTAAACTGTTAAGGATCTGGAGCGCAATTTTAAAGTTTTCTGTGCAACTCATCACTGGAGCTCTAGATCTTTCTGTGACTAGTTTTGCCTTGCTCATTTCTTCTCTGTAAGGCCTAGGAGCACTTTAAACTGACTAGGACATTCTTTAACACATAAATCAGAAGTAGTTTATCAGAATGCCCAAGAGTCACATCAGATAAAATATTCAGGCATAAGATACAAAAATTCATAAAGCATGAATACACCTACAAAAAACCAGTTATTTTTGTGTTTCTTTCTATATGCCTGAACCTCCTCTCTGACTGCAAGCATTTTTCAGCTTGCTGAACACACTTGCTCCTATCTTCACCAACATCCCAGTATTACATGCTATTCAATCACAGCAACAGCCAACTTCATAATGAAGCAAGCAAAAGACCCAATACTACACAGAAACGTCACTAGATCTGGAATTTTACGTGAGAGCATGACACTATTCTCATTCATCACTGTGACTGAAAGAACCTTGCTACAGGTAGTTTCTACACAGAATTTAAGTATTTTCAAAAAGAGATACAATAGAAATACCTGTATTTTGGCATTTCCCCCATGGCTAGTGTACTCAAGCTCACTTCCTTCTTATATTTACAAGTAATAATGATCAGTGACCCAATCACTGTAAGATTGTATTGGTATAGAAATGGCATTGCCTCCGGTTAGCCAAAGCATGAATAAGCTGCTGATTGCTTTCACAATTGCTCCTTACTTGGGTGCTAACTTGCAGTGGGACAGTCTGGGTCCGGATCCACGTATGCACTTCTGCAAGCTCCTTCTTTTGCCCGTCCGTGAACCAAGGCTGCTGCTTGCGCATAGCTGCCAGCTTCTCCAGATCCTCCTTTAAAACCTCCTCTTTAATTCTGCAGGTAACAGACACCTGTGAACATAGCTGTACTAAATGAAGCAAGGCAGGCACTGATTTTAATCCTACTGGGAGAGTCTCTTCATCAATATCCACAGCTGAAGTGCAGACAGCATCAGCCACTGAACGGCAACTATGCTCTGTTTTACTATATTTTAACTGGTGGGGAAAATTATGAGAAAAATAGGAAAAAAGAAACAAAGAGGGCTTAAAATGCACAAACAGTAGACAAATACACCTTCTGGTAGTGTCATTGATATGTGCACTGTTTCCGTGGTCTCATTTTTAATTCTACAGTTCTATACACAATTCCAAACTACATGTCAGAAACAGTTGATGTTTTCCAACCTGTTTGGCATTTGGTAAGTCATTAGAACTTGTTCAGGTGTGCGATCCATCATCACCCAGGCTGACTCATGTTTGGATTTATTAGCCATCCCTTCCACGTCTGCCTCCTGTTTCTTCTCTTTTTTGGAAGCTTCAGAAGAGTCATTACTGGCAAAGTACTTGCTGCTTTTCCCACTACCTGCTGAGAATTACCATAAAAAAAATAAGTGCAGATACCTGAGAAATTCTAGTCATACAGCACAAGCAGTAAAAGGACAACTGTGTATTCAGGTGAGCTACCTCTGCAACACGAGCACAGGTACTCCCACATGACTGCTCTAGCAAGTGATTGCTACCTGTTGAGAATCCAAAGATAAAGAGCGTTCTATTAAGTTAATCAAGATCTCCAAAGCTCTACTTACTCTTCTCAAGCTTAATTGCTCAGCTTCTCTGCTTCTGTTTTAAGAGGTCCTGCTCTATGCAGATTTACATTTATGTTTAAAATTTAAGATGTAAGCCAGTATCTAATGCAGAGAAAAGTGATGATGAGCAAAATGCAAGAGTGGCTTATAGGTCACAAAGCAACACCATCTTACATTCCCATTTTCAGCTACAGTGACTGAAAGATTTGGCTTCATACACTGAAAGATGATGAAAGGTAAAGACTACAGATCCTCTTACTGGGATTTCCTATTACAGTATCGTGTTAGAAACTACAAACATGTTAGCAAGCCATTTAGCACCAAAACAACACTCAAATCTGAGACTTCCCTACCTGTGCCACAACCAGATGTTTCATTGGAGCCAGATAAAGCTGATCCACTTCCTGATGCTGCTGAACCCACACCCGACTGGGAGTCCTCATACAGCGAGCGGTCAGTAAGTTCACAAGAAACATAATGGCTAGAACTGTTACCACTATCTTCTGGATCATTGTCCTGGAAACAAAACACACATCCATGGAAGTTACATTTAGATTTGAAAAAAAGAAGTTCATGCATTTATTTTATTTGTCACATGTTGACTTAAGTTCTCCTACCAGCTCAATAGGTTTGGAGTTTCTAGCTCTGAAAATGAATGTCTGTCTACAACTCAGAATAACAATCTTCATGGAAGAAAAATCAACAAGCATCTGGACTCTAGTTCACTGGTTTCTGCTGCAGATCCTTCCCCACTGGGTCAAGATACTGTACTGTGGCACAAAGCTAGTGTTTTCTGCTGACAAGAGAACAGGAGTCAATTCCCTTCCTGTCCTGTCAGACACCATGAAGCAGCCATGCGCACTGAGCAATGGTGCTCTACGGGGAAAACAGGAGTGCCTTCCCCTGATTCACTACGTGAAGCTCACCGCTTCAGCAGCTACAGGTATACCAACTCCCCTTTCAGGACCCTACCCTGCAGTTTCAGCTGATCCAGCCTTTCCAGCCCAACCTGGATTCAGGAGCCAACATTTTTTTCCTCGCCTGCAGAGCTCAGATTCCTGCCTCTGAGATTACCGCGGAAGTTGGAGAGGCTTTTTCTATGCCCATGTATGGAAACCGACCCACACGGATCCCTGTTCTTCGTTCATTAGCTGCATCCCTGGGAGACAGAGGGAGTAATTAGAAGTGTATCTTCCCTTTGTTTTTGTTCTCCACAGAGACTGTGGGACTCGGTGCAAAAGGATGCGAATTGTGCAGCACTAACCAAGTTCCACATGCATAAAAGCCCCAAACCCAAAATTCCAGCTGACAATTTAATTGAAAAGGCTGCTGCCGAAATGCTGAGACAAAGCAGCGTGTGGCAGCCTACACCAGATCTCACACTTCTGTTGTTTGCCAAGTGCCAATGCTGTACTGTTACAAGTTCCCCCGGGGGCAGGTATAAACAGCGCTAGAGGTGAACAAAGCCATTTGTGCCCTGCAGCCTACACAGCACAGCTACTGGAAAAAGCGGCTAACAATCTGGTGACCTGAAAACATAGATCATCACCGCTGGTTTAGGTGATCAAACACTTATGAAAGTCAGTTGCTCCTCTACATTAAAAATTTGTGTTACTCACACATTTAGCTTCTGTATATGCTTTAACATCAGTACTAATGGAAAGCTCCATAGGTCCTGGCAGCTCTTCTTGAAGCAAATTCAGCTGAAGTGGGGAGCTGCTCCGTGAGCTACTTAGCAGTAGGGCCTGGTCATGCTGGCCCCCTTGCTGGTCCTCCATGGATATTGCAGAAGAGACTGGAAAGGGCTGATCCACAGAGTGCACTGCTATTGGTGATGGAGCTAAAGGAAGTGGGGCTGAAGGTAGTGTAGTACATGTATATGTAGAGGGGGCATAAACATACTGAGGGCTAGGAAGAAAGACGCATTGAGGCATCTGAGCATACACTGGGAAACTCTGAAAAAATACAGCCATAAGTGTGCTCATGTTAGGGGCATAACGTGCTGGGTGTGACTGGGCTTCACAGCATAGTTGTGATGACAATATGGACTCAGGTTTTAATGAATGAAGGGCAAGCTCCTCTCCTACAGGAGAGGCTGGAAAACTAGAGAGTGGATCTGAAGAAACTGGAAATCCTATAGTGGGGAGGGCATTCATACTGGAGGAGCTCAGACAGGACACTTTTGAGGGAGAGGATGACTGTTTCTGAGTTGTTCTCTTCTCACATGGAAGACTACTTCTATTTTTACTAGAAGAGCGGCTATCTGAGGACTGTCTCTGAGGTTTCTGGCGCTTGAATTTTCCACGTCTGCCTTTTTTACAGCTAGCTGGGCTCGTCTGCTTTGGAGGGGAATCTCCTGAGGAGGAAGAAAAATAGACAAATTCACTGAAATGACAAGCCTAGGGGTTAAAAAAAAAAAAAAAAAAAAAAGAGAGAGAGAAAAACAACTAGATAATTGAGTGTGGCTTATTCAGAGAGCTGACCTTCCTCTGAACAGTTCTTCCATTTGCTACAGTGATGGATTTGCTGACATATGAACAATATTTTCCTTGATGTCATTAATTTTCTTATTGATCATTTTGGCTTATTCCAATTAGGTCTTTTACATTTCCCCTGAAGGGAAGGCAGTAAACTTGCCGTTGTCAAGCTTTGGCAGTTCAAAGGAAGTATTCTGTTTGCAGCCACAGTAAGAAACTCACTAAGTCATGCAAAGGAGAACCAGACTGCACTGCAATCCAGACTGAACAGTCTTTATTTCTCAGAACTGCTGCCTACCTTGGCCACAGGACTGTCCGTTGTAACTTCTGCTTCCCTGTTGAAGGTAGGTCCTAAAAGGAGAGAGCAAGATCCTTTGGCGGAACTTGTCAACGTAGTTCTGCTCCTCCTTTTGAGTGTGGGCTGACAAGGTCTCTTTCGTCAGCCCAACTGGCTTTAAGTCCTCAGGCACCATAGTGAGACTCTGAGCATTCACAGGAGGCAACTCAATTTGCTCACTTCCAACAGTAGTATCCTCCATTGTAGTCACTTCTTTGAAGAGGGAAGAAAATAAATCACTCTTTGGTCTGGCATTCTGGTGCCAACTCCCACAACACCCAGATGGTTACACAGAACACAGTTTCATCTGACCTACTGTGCAGATACAGGCTGCAGAGGCAGGGGGAGAAAACACCCTTTACACTCAAATACAGTTACACTAACATCAACTGCGCAAATTACTTTCCATGGTGTGGAAACTTCAAATTCACTTTGAAGGTACTTATTTTTTCACGCTTTCTTAGTACAAAAGCAGTTAAATACTCATTTTTACACTTCCTTCTGCATTAAAATGAAGTAACACTGGTCCATTAGTCATTTTTATTTCAATCTTCAATGGCAGAAAGTATATACTTGTGTTTGAGGGAAAAGGAAATAGTGCAATCAGTTAAAACTACGTCTTACTGAAACACCATAAAAATTTGCAGGTTCAAGTTTTCGTCACAGTGTCCCTAGAAGTACCTCAATTAAACACCAGAGTTCATATTCATGAGAACGTATCTCAAATGGACAAAATTGTCTTATCATGTACTTCAGTCTGGGAACATTACGCAATCTTAAAAATCAGGGAGTCAATTCAGTGCTTCATGAGCATGATCGTTACCTGATTCCGGGTGTGGGACATGCACTATAGTGCTGCTGTAACTGCATTGGCTGGTGACAGATACCACACTTGGAGCCTTGTTGGACAGAGTCAGGTCTGCCAAAGGAGCGCCCACCATGCCAGCGCTTGTCTGGTCTTTCAGCCTCTCTTCCCGATCAGCAGATATTGGAGTTTGGGAATTAACTGCTGAAAGCATAGTAGTATCTATTGGTAAATGACAAAGTTTCTACATAGAATTTCATTCCAAGAACTATGCTCCCAATTCATCAGTCTTACTGGCTCAGAAACAACCAGTAACTATGCAGATCATTAAATAAGACAGTCTAACATAAAGTTCATATGCCAGTGCAATATCAGCACATCCTAAACATGGCACAAAATCAGTAAGCAACAGCAGGTCCATTTAGAAACAACAAATACTAGTACTTTTTTGATCCATTCTACATTCAAAGACTTAATATTGTATCCAATTCTTAATCTTGAGATCTAGACAAGGTAAGCAAATATCTACCACATAACCAAAATATTTGTGCTGTTAGTGTGACAAAAATTTAAGAAGTGGACATAAATCTTGGAATGTACAACAGTGGGACATGAGAAATTAATAAGTTGTTGCAGCTCTGTTACAATCATCAATACACCATGCGTTACCTTCCAACGCCTCACCTTCCTGCTGACTTTGCTGGACCTCTTCTGAAGATGATGATGATGTATTTGCAGAAGATTTACATTTCCTTTTCAATGCTGGAATACTGCAGCTCTCTAGATACCTGAAATAAAAGCATACCACAGGAAGCTCTCTCTACTTTGTGCTTTTTCTCCATTTGGAGAGACATACATTTGAACAATCCAAACTGGAGATCCAGGAATTGTTAACTAGTATTTTAAATTCACCGCAGGAAGCTCTGGACACATATCTGCTTACCAAGAACTAAGTTTAATAAAATCTATCAGTTACTCTTTCTTTAAAAAAAAAAAAAAAAAAAAAAAAAGGAAAAAAAAAAAGATTGTTATCCACTGGGTTAAAAACATTTTATAAATTATAGCAACTTTCAGTTTTATATAGATGTTCTCAAAGCATATATCGAGAAGACACTAGCATATTATGCCCACTGAAATTCTCTTAAACTCCTGCTGCACCAGGGGTGAACCTGTCAGTAGACCAACATGAACACAGTTGCAAACAGAATCTTGGACCCTAAATTTTTCATTACTGAGTAATGCTGACTGACTGTTGGGATGGACTACCCGGGGAGGAAGAAAGCTTTACAAACAATCCCAAAGTCATCTCATAACTTATTTACCTTCGATTGGTTAATCTCAAACTTGTAATCACTAAAATCGCTTCATAGTTTATTACCTAATGATATTATCAACACAATTGATCTGCTGATACGAAGGAACATGTGGAGTCTTCTTTGAATCATCATAAAATGCATTTCCTGGTTCTTCTGTACTACCATTTCTCAGTGTCTGAAGATAACAGGAAACACTATGCTTCTTCCCTAGAAAAGAATAAATCCTCAGAGACTCCTCTAAAAGTCATTTGAACGCTACTCCCACCAAGACATTCACATACATACACTGGGATACATATATATTATACAGGGACATATGGCTTATGACGGCACAGGCCTCATTACTAAGTTACTCTGCATTTTCATCTCAATTCACATTTCAAGACATGGGAGCTAGAAGGGGAAAGAATGCCTTACAAGAAAAAAACCCCACACAACAGCTTAAACATACACTCAGAAAAATGAGTAAACACAATGAAAACACGATAGAAAAAAGCCCTACTGTCTATATGTTGTAAACAAAGCTGTAATTAATATTACTATTGTTTTTTACATCACAGAATCGAACCTGCTATTCATCAGTAATTTGCAGCTTTTGACTCTACACTGGTCAGAGCAACATTAACGTTCACAGTGCAGCCTTCTTACCATTAAGACTAGGAGGTTCATGGTAACTTTTGTACAGACTATGACAGTGCAAAATGTTTTAATACCAATTCCTATGATACCTAAGAAAGCATCAAGTTTTCTCCGTATATTTGTGCTAGATATTAACAGCAAATAACATGCATTAGCATAATATTAAGCACACAATAACTAAACCACTACTTCAGTGGGACATAGGGCAATGTTTTCCAACCTGTGGATTGTTTCTGAGAGTCTACATAAAGCAACTAAGGGAACTCGCTGCATTTTCACTAGAAAATGTTACAATTAAAAAAAGTAAAATTCTATTAACTTAGAAAGAGACAGACATGTTCCTCCATAACCCAAGGAACAGTTAAAAAGTCACAGCATCTGCAGAGATGTTTATTGGTTGAGTGTTTTTAATTTCATTTTTTTTTAAAAAAAGCAAACAAAATACTTCCAACATTTAAGCCGTGCTTAAATATTACCCTAAGTTCTTCACCATAACACCAGCTAGCCAAACTCATTGCTATAGATGTACAAGATTTCATGTTAAGGATCATAATGACATTAACTTACCTCCTAGCATTTCTGAGATCAGAGCCTGTTCATTTCCATTCTGTGGCTTGCTCCTCGACGCAATATACAGCTGCTGTCCCAGATTCTTTATTCGATTGACATCTGCACAAACTTGTTGCAATGTCATCTTGAGATACATGAAAATGCAAAGTCAGAATGAAAAAAGTAAAAAGAGGCTACAGGAGACCATTAGGATGGGCTAGGGTTTTTGTATTCTCCCAAATGAAAGGGCGTACCTGGTCAGCCTAAGCCTGGTCTCTGTTGGTGTTTGTAAATTTAAGAATCTAATTGCCATGGTTAATTTAATTAATTTAACTATGATAAAAACCTGAACAGCATGAGCACTTACATGTTTCTGATACATACTGATGCAAGCCTTGAGTGTGGGAATAAGTTGACAATTTACCCAGGAGCCTCACGAGGAAATTGGGCAATTGCAATGCTTGTTTTATGACAGCACTGTTTCCAATATCTTCTACAGCAGTCTACACTACCTCTAGTGCCCTTCTTAAAACAAAACAGATAATCCCAAGCGAACAGAAAGCCCTTCACATACATCAATCCTCTTTCTGGTTGCATGGTTCTTCCACTTTCTTCTCTATCACTTCTTTGAGGAGGCTGATCTTAAGCAAGTCTTCAATTCAGAACACTACTGTAGTAGCTATCTGCTCATTTCAGTCAGCAAAATGAAGAGCAGAAATCAAAAGGCAGCATTCTACAACAGACTGATTTAAGTACATTTAGCTTGAACACAGCTGTATCTTCCCACTTCAGCGACATTCACGATAAGTAGTACATAGTTAAAATTTTCATTTTTAAAATCATATTTTTCCTACTCTGCAGGCTTCGACACATTTAAGGACTTACTGGTTCTTGTATTTCCTCTGCACAATTCCCATTGGAGTCACTTGAAGATGCTATGCTGATATAATGCTCATAAGAGCCATTGCTTCCAAGGCTTCCATAACCACTGGAAACATTGCTGTGAACTGGCTGTATGAGGGGAAAAAAATAGTGATTTAAAACATACCATCCTCCTAGGGTACAAACAATGGGAGTAACATACTACTCCACACAGAACTTCAAGCAAACAAAGTAAATAAAGTCAAAAGCCACTACTGTCCTGGGCTCTACCATTTGCTTGGGAAAATTCTCTACCATGCTTAAAGCTGTTTTGGGATGCAGATTTATCTTTCAACATAAGGACCTGGCAAATATGACACACAAAATATTATTTTTTTTTCTAATCGGGTGGGCTACCCAAAGCCATAAGCCCGTCTCCATGTAGAACTCTCCTTTTAGATCCTGTAAAAGACCACCCCTGAAGTAGTCTGCTAAACAGACCTATTTCTTTACCCTCTCACTGAGAAGGCCAGGTAGCATTTTGAAATTCTTTCATCTTCTTTACCTGCAGAAGTAGCTTGTAAATCTGTCCTTGCAATTCTCTTATCTCTTTCTCAACACTGTTCATTTCTTTACTTCTTGCAGCAAAGACATCTTCATTTAGAGGACTTCTGGAAAGAGCAAGGAAAACATCACTATTAATTTTAATTTGATGAAAAAAAGGCAGCTACAAACAGAGGTAGAACAGATTTTGTTTTTCTTTTAAGAATCATTACTTTAATTTGACTGTTTTGCTGAATTAACACACAGCGATGTCATCTGTTGCACCCGCAGCTCCGCTGGGGTAGCGGGGCAGTGCTGTGAGAACAGTGCTTCACGTGAAGCCCCAGGGAAGTCACCACACCAGCACAGTGGCATGAGCTACGGTTGACAAGCATCTACTCCTGCACCGCCTCCTCTGCTCAGGAGACAAATTCACACCCCATAAAAATCTTAAATAAAAGATCACTTTGAAAAGTCTGAATGGCGTCCGGAAAAGCCACTTCTTAGGAAAGAAACCAGGTAAGAAGGCAGTCATATTTCCACATCTCTTGGAAACTCATGAGAAACATGAGAAAAATTAACTTGCACACTCAATACTAATTGTATTATTAAAAGCGCTTACCATGGTAAATACTTAGATTCTGCATCAAGTGTATGTTCTAGAAGGAAACAAGCCAGAAAGTGATTTTTGCCTACACATCTGTCAAATAATGGGTTTTTTATAAGCCAATCAGGAACGAATGTCAACTCATTATGTGTGGAGGCAATCTACCTTTCATGTTCCTTTTAAAGTTTTACTCAGCTTGTCTAAAACTGAAATTTTGATTAGATATGTCCATTGTCACAGGATTTGGATATCATCAATGTGCAAAAGTCCTAAAAAAACCCCAACCCTTGGCTTTGCCTTTTCTTTTGTAGTAATTTACTTACTTTCATACTTAATACACAAGACTAATGCTGTTCTGAAGGAATGGGCTGCAAGACAGGTGCTAGGTAATTGTCACAGACAGAAGGAGCAACATTACATCTCTAGTTAAGTACTGAGACAGTTCTGTTTTGCAGAGCATTCAAAGAAAAGCACCTTTACAGATGAATTCCACTATTGACTTACGTCCGGACTTTGTGTCGGCCAATGATGAACACTACTTTCCTGCTCCAAGGATTCACAAAACTGGACCAGCTGGTATCCAGTATGACATAATCCCCATTTTGAGTACAAAATCTAATAGGTAAATGTTCAAAAGGGGGTTGGCCAGCAAATTTCAGGACTGGAAAAAAAAAAAATCAAGAAAGAAGGTTTAGTTTGTGTTATGACACAGTAGTGCAAGAGCGAACACTAATGACCTGAGTCCTTTAAAACTCTGGGTTTGAATTTGCTTTTACCTTTAACTGGTTGGTTTATCAATTTAACTGTTTTTGTCTAGACTGTAGATCAGTCACATGTCAAGCAATATAACAAAACAATGTTAAAACCCACAGAAACTCCTCTTAAAGCAACTATACTTACTTTTCCGGTGAATTGCAATCATCAAAGGACGATCTTCTGGGTGCAAATACATCAGTATGGATGTTCCAATTAAATCCTGAGGTAAGTAACCCAACAAAGGCACTGCTCTGAAACCCAAACACATTGTTGCTGATTATAATATGGTTTTGAGTACTTAGATACTCAACCCTTTGCTTGTCAGTGAGGTCCCCGCGCACAACCTACAATGGTATGAACTAAGGCTACACAATATTTTTCAGCGCAGCCCAGCCCATCTAATAATCCTCCAGCCCAATGCAGACACACAAATACTAATGACAAACATTTCTATGCCTGGAGATCTGACAGATTTTCATGTTTGCAGGCAGTTTCGTGCTTGTCTGTATGAAAAGGGAACAGGAAGAAAGGATCTTGAAGAAACAGGTCACAAAGTATCAGTGGGAAATCCGACATGGAGGCTGCAAAGTGTGTTGTAAAAACACTCCTGTAGTTCTGCTGGAGACAGATTTAGACTGCCCAAATTCATTTGACTCAGCTCAGCAGAGCTCTGTCTCCAATGTGATCCCCAGAGCTTTGCGTTATCTGGGTTTACTGCAGGTGCCCAATTGCACTGGATAATGAAAACTGACTGCAGTTCCATTTAACTCACATTTTAAGCAACAAAGTAGATTACGTCTGTGCAGGTCAACACAAAACTACTTTATTTAATTAACTACTGCCAACTGTTCAACAACTCTACACAGGTCTCCAGCTGCATCCCGGAAGGATATTTTGCTACCTGTCCATACTCACCTCACAGGTCTTAAAATTCTTATCTCACCTGTCATCTATCTCAAGAAAAACACATCCAGGGGTGTGAGTGGTGGTGAAGATTCGTTTATCCATAGGAATTCGAGGAGCTAGTAGAAAAAAGGGATGTTTACTGTAACAAAATATGCACTTAGAAAACCTGTTATTTCTGCTCAGATACAGAGTTATCGGCTCCTGAACTTTTTAATTTTTAACTGCTTTCTGAACAATAACTCATAGAAACATTAAAAATACTTACGTGCTGCAGACTTCTCTCAAAAATAAAAATAGGGCCTTGCAAAGAAGGCACAGACGCTCTCAATTTGCATGCATGCGCACAGACACAAACTGGAAGTTACATGAGTGAGACCGCCCAAGTGCAGGCTGGGAAAGGAAGCAGATTTTCATATACTGCATTTTCCTACTGGCTCAGTTTGTTTCACTAGAGTCTCCTGACTTGCCTTCATATCCAGAGTGAATTTTCTCAGCCAAAGCTAAGCAGCAGGATTCGGCATCCAGGTGGACAGAAGTACACACACGGACCAAGTATGGGGTGATTCGGAAGGGGTAACAACGTTTTTCTTGTTCTTTATCTTCACCACCCCTGAGGAAAAGTAAAAGGGTACTGGTACCAAGGCTCTGACACTTAATGTCAGGGCTGAGAGCCCTGCACAGAGTTACGCTGAGCACACAGACCCAGATAATCAGAATCCCCTCATGTCCTACACACACTCCACTGCAACCCAAGGCAAACACATTCAGCAACACTGACCTCAGTCCCCTTAAAATCAAGCAGGTGTTTTGCCTACAGCCTTTGCATTCAGACTCTGTTCAAGAAGTACCATTACTTTAATAGTTAAATACCACCACCTAATTTTCACTCATATTCACCCAAACCACTCACTTGGCCCTGTGCTCTCCTTCAAGTTCAACAAGTTCTTTTTCTGTTTATTGTTTACTCTGTACCATTAGGGTTAAAAAAAATCCCAAACAAACCTGTCTCTCAAGCTTTGTTTCACTGACCTATGTAGGAGTCTCCAGCCTCAGTTCACAAACAGTTATTTGTTCTGTGACTGTCCTCCTCCTGTGAGTACTTGTCTTCCTAGAACATGTGAGCAGCAGCAGCACACAACATCCTAGATGAGTTCTTAACCAGAGCTTTGTAACAACTGCATTAGCAATAGCCCACTTCTACTGCAAGCCCTCTTCCACCTGTTGAACTGCAGTATCTTAACCAGCTCTGACAGAAAGAATCAAAAGAAATTTTTGGACACTATTGCTTACACTAAAAGTTACTGTCCTAATCCACACTTAGTTTTGTAAAACGTTTCTAGAGAGAAGTTAGTGTCATAAAAACTACTGGCAGCTCCGCCCTTGGGGAAAAAAGATACAAATGAAAATGGGATATAGAAGTTTAACCCAAAGGAGCACATTTTCATACTTAAACTTAGTGTGTGCATGTGAAAACATTTTTCTACTCATGAAGCCCACATAATCAGAAGGATCTGTTATATAAAGCAAGGAGAGATGTTATATGAATGTCTGAAAAAAAATTATGGCAAAATGTTGATGCACACTACAAACAGTCCCCTGGTTTAAAACTGGTATCTGTCCTGCTGTGTTTATTCCACACAAGTTTCAGCATTGCTATGGGAAAAATATTCAAAACATCCTGCTGGATACCAATATTAAAACTCAAAAAGCCAGTTTTGTAATGGAGTTCCATGAACTTACACTGATAGGCTGTAATCACAGTACTGCCCAGTACAGTACCTTTTCTCCAGCCTTCACAAACATAAAACTAAAACAAAGTACTTGCCTGATCCTGCAGAAAAAGGATTTCACCTGGGCATATTCATACAGAGATGCTAATAAGAAGAACACACATTGAAAGTATCAGTTAATATCCTTCAAAAAGATCAAACTTATCAGTACTATTTTAAACTCTGCCATTTCCAGACTTTCTGAGCAAGACAGAAGTCTCACAATCTGCTCTTTATGAAGCCACTGAATTAGCTGCTCAACAGTCTCCTCCCACCTAAACTGTTATCTCTTCTCCAGCCCCCTCGCTCTTGGAAGAATGGCTGACCTGAAACTAAATTCAGAAGAAACACATATGATCTAAAGAACTCCTTTTCCCCAGTGCACCACTATGGAAAGGAAAAGCAAAAGTTCCTGGTTTCATGACACAGGTACCAAAAGCTATATATAGCCGAAAGATATGAGGAGAGGAAAATTCAGCAGCAGTTCGTCGCTAGAAAATAATAACTACTCCAAAGGGGTGCCACTGTTCTGATGGGCGGGCACAGGACTGGCTTCCAAGTTGTGGAATCCCTGGCATGTTAGTGTTAGCAGCCTCAGATGTTTCATCCTTTGACAGCAAGGACTTTGGACTTGCCAGCTCAGGTGCCAGAACAACCCCACAGGTAGGTGGGCAAAAGACATGGTCTTAGCATGCAAGTTATGTGTGAACTGCTCACAACTAACACAGGACTCTTTTAGGCACATCCAGCACTAAACAGCAAGGCAGCTTTAAACTTCAGTTCAGTGAGCTATGACCACAGCAGGATATAAGCAAATCACAAAGACAAAGCACCCACGCAACCCTAAGATGTAGATTAAACAACTTTAAACTCACAATTAAACTTTTGGTTTCTTATTAAAAAGCAGCAGTATTTCGAATTACTAAGGTGGCAAACAAAGCAATGAATTATACGACATTGACTTAACCCAAGTAAGAGTTAAGCCTCTAGCAGACTAGCAAGAACCTGCTGCATAGGTACCCAAGTTTTAAGTGGAAAGGCAACAAATGTTGTCTATGTATACTGCTAGCATATTTAAAATGAACAAGCATTTTATCTTCATTCTGCAAAGACAGAAAGACACATGAAGCACTTAAGAGCATTGTGAAGCCCCACCTGTTTGACTCTCGGTGTTCCAAAGTGGCAGGTGGGACTGATCAGTGTGTGTGTAGAACACACTCACATCCTGAGGGACAAGCAGCTCTACAAACCGGGAGGAGTCCAACATTTTCTTCTTGCAGTTTAGAATGGATGCTGCCTGCTCAGAAATATGCACTATGCGCCCAGAAAGTAAGGAAAACACAGCCACAAATGTGTCCTGGAAAACAAAAATCATTAAAGGCAATCCACCCCAAAAACAAGGTAGCAATACTGTAAGGACAAAAAGAATCAAACCCAAACCAAAACCAACCCCAAACCACAACACACCACAACCTAAGACAGATGTTGAAAAGTATCTTCCCAAGTTAGTATCCAACTGAAACCGTGTGCGTGAGCTACTACAACCTCCAATGCTAGAGTAGCTTACTCATCATCTACAAACATTAGTAAGACTGCCATATCAAAACTGAACAGGTTATGGTGATGCCTGCCATTGTCCAGAACGACTGGTTATCACTCCACACGCTCCTCCACGAATTTTGGAGCATTCATCACAATTCCACACACAAAAACATTTTGAGAACTTTTCAAGCAGGAAGCATTTGCAATGTTGCTGATACTGTATCTAACAGCACTCAATCTCAAAAACCACCCTTTTCTTTGAAGCAGAGCCAGGAAGTGTGACATATACTACAAATCAAGGGGAAAAGATAAATCCAGTATTACAGAAAAGAAGCCTAAGTCCCTTACAATTATGGACTTGGTCAGCATTGAAAACATTCTACTAAGACTGTCTCACTGTTTCATAAATGAAGTCTCAAATAAGATTCTCAAAGACATATTTGTTGCTTATAGGAAGGAGAAAAAAAAAAATAGGTGTTTCTTCACTTTCTGCTGTTGGGCAACCTGCGTCAGCACAGATAAGTAGTCTTGATTTACCCTTAAAAATACAAAGCCCTGTCTGGCTAAAACTTCAAGGCTTTTCAATTTTACACATTCCAAATCCACAAAACAATGCAAGGAGACTAAATAGAGAAGTAAGTAAAAAATGATGAACTCCTCGAGTGTGCCCAAATTTCTTACAGTGTTTTTTGGAGTGCGTTCCGATGCAACTGCCACCAGCTCTTCTATGCTGTATGTCATCACATCTGTCTGAAAAGCTCTTCGGTCATTCAGAGCCTGGAAAAAGTCATTGTTTGCTAATTGAAAGGAAAAAAATAGGAAAAGCAAAACAAACACAAGAAAGTCAGTAAGGAAACTATTTTGAAAGTATTTCTTACAGCCCTTGCACTTTTGTCATCTTTTTGGTGAAGTCCGAAGTGAGATGAGGAAGGTCTGTGTAGTGACAAAGGAAAAAGGAATACTGATTATACTATTGGAGTGACCTATTTATGTTACAGAAACAAGCATGAGGAAGTAGAAAGGACAGAATGTGATGGCAAAAAAACCAACTTTAGCTACTTATTTTTCAATGTGGGATGGGAATGCTCTTTTTCCAATATACACGGGAAGTTATTAGTAGGCAACTATTATCTACAGGATTCTGAAGGGGAGCAATACATAGACATTTCAATAGAAAATATAACACGATCGTTAAAAAAAAAAAAAATAAACCCACCAAAACAACCCACTGTGTTTCTAAAAGCCAATTGTTTGCAGGACAGCAGAAATACTTTGATGTGTTTTAGTGTCCATTCAAACCAAAGCTGCTACATAGCTTCTATGCTTCCATATTTTTGCCACACCTACCTTGGACCTGCTGGACACACTGCAAGGCGTAGTTGAGAGCACTGATGGTACTGGGCTTGTTGGAACTCCTCTTCTCTTCAGGCAAACACTTTTTCATTTCCTGGATCATCATCATCAGATCTCTGTGAGACTGACTACAATTCAGTTGCTCACTGTAAAACAGAAACTACACTTTACTGGACACTTCTAGCATATGAGTTTCTTTTCTGCAAACTAATTACTCACTAAATTAACATTTATTGTCTTGGCTGCAGAGCCACAGCATACCTAGAAATGTCCGTAGGCACATTCACTATTCCCTGATCTATCTTCCCCTTTTCTTTCCTTTTGCTTTCTCTCCTCTACCTTCCTCCTTTCCAACTTTTAAGACATCGCAGATGGCAAAGTCACATCATAACTGATCTACCTGTTAAGACACCTGGCAACTAAAAATAAGCCGATGTTTACTCTAGATTTTCTCAGTCTCTGGTACTAAAATCATGAATACATGCTGATTTTTTACATGCACAAGTCTCTCTAGCCTTGGAGTTTCCATTTGATTATAAGCACTTCAGGGAAACATGAGGTCCTCAACATAGACCCGATTCAAAGATTTCATGCCTCACGTGAATCAAAGTCTTCATTAAAACGTCTGACAGAGTCAGAGGCCTCAGCAGTTGCAAGGTAATAAAGAAGCAAAATCTCCCTTTTCGTACTCCTGCTTACTTCAGTGGCTGAAAAACAAGCAGTTAACGCCCTGGGAGCACAGACCCATGGTGACCTTACAGGTGAGATGGAACACAGGTATCGTAAACATTTCGCCCATTTGGCATTTTTATTAGCAGAGCCCTCGAAGCATCCGCAGCGCCAAGAAGTTCAGGGGTTGCACCTTAACTTCACGTGAAAGTCCCACGTTGCACAAATCACAGCGCTTGAGCTGCCTTTTTATTTATTTTTAATTATTTAAAAAAAAACACAAAACCCAACAAACTAAATAAACGATCACCTCGTCGAACCGCTGAACTACCAGGAAAAAGCGCCGTTGGGGCAATTTCTGCTCTCCCATCGGCCAGCGATTCGCCGTAGGTCGCGCACCCACAGACTTGGGGGGGAAGCACTGGGGCTGCCCCGGCCGCAGCTCCCGGCCCGCGCGAGCGCTGGGGGCGCCGCCGCCGCCGGAGTTACCTGAGAAGTTGTGTTCGGCCGCGGCCTCCCGCCGGCGGCGGCTCCGGGCTGCGGCGCCCGGCCGGCTCCATGGCCGCTCCGCATGGGCGCGCGGAGCTGTCGTCTCCGAGCAGCAGCCGCCTCGCGCGCCCCCGGCGCCCCCCACCCCGCCCCTCGCCCACCCCCCGCGGCCCCGGCTCCCGCCCCGCCCTTACGTAAGGGCCCCGCACGCGCTGCCCCGCGCCGCGGCCACGTGCGCCTGGCCCCGCCCCCCCGCGCACGCACTCGCAGGCTCACACACACAGAGAGACGGGAGGCGCGCGCGCGCGGTCCCACACGCTTTTATTGGAGGCGCCGGCGCGCGCGGGGGCGGCCCCGCCCCGCCCCTCACGCGCCGCGGCACGCGGACCCCGTGCGCGCGCCGGCCCCAACGCCACGTGCGGCCCCGCCCACTGGGGGGGAGGGGGAGGGGCGGGATGTGCTCGTTAGTGTTTTATGACGGGAGCGTCTTAAGGCAACAGGAAAAGTTAGTTAACGTTTCGGTAATCGAGAGGTTTGCTTCAAGCAGCAGTAAACGGGCTGGAAAGGCAGCAGGTGAAGTAGAAAAGGCACTTTGGTCGATCGGAGTCTTCCTGCAACTCATGAAGACACCGTCCAGACTGCAAAGAGAGAAAAACGTTGGGCAAAGAGCAGTCTCCCACAGCCCCGCGCTCTGAGAATTTAAGGTCTCGGAGATAAAGAGGGCCCGAATAGCTCCTCCACGCTTCCATCCCAGTTGTTTCCCACCCAGGACCTGTTGCCACCGGTCGCTGCACCATTTGTCACCTTAGGACAGTGCAACCCCGAGCCTTATCCTCCTGTGAAATGCCTGGGGGCTTATAATTCAAACCAAAGACCTAACTGCGTGCTCCCTATCCCAACCCAAGGCAAATGTCCTTTCACCTGGCAGCAAAGTCTCTACCCGGAGAAAAGCTGACCCCACCCTCCTCGCCGCACCTGCCGCTGCAGCTGCCACACTGACAACCATTTGCCTGGGAAGCAGATGGGGCAGATGACAGAAGAGTTCTCAGGCAAGGGATGCAGATGGTCTTCTGTCATGCACGCAGCAGCAAAAACCCAAGGGTGTTCCTGGTTTCTAAATCCTTGCTAATTCCACTTTCACCAGTTTCACTCTGCAGCAGTGTTTGAGATTCCAGGGTAACCACTCACTGCAAGCAATGGTTGCTAAAGCAGTCGCTGCTACTTCCAGTTAGTGTTGTATACACTTTCATTTGCATATCCTGACTTTATTTAAAAAGCACCACCACCCAGTGAATTAATACTATCTGTTTCAGATCTATGAGAAATCCCCACTCACTGAGACTTACCAATTATGATGATTATGATAACGACAACAACAGCTATCAATATTGCCCACATCTGTGGAAAAAAAGCCATGCAACACTTAGTACAAACTATGCAGTAGAGTTAACCGGCCCTCGCGCTACAGGAAAGCAGCCCCTGCAAGGTAATTTTGCACCAGGTGCTAGACCTAACATGGCATGTAAAACTTCAGCAAGCAAGCCTCATTCACAGTCTCCTGCTTAGAGACAGCAGGCTGTGCACACAGGTGAAGCAGAGCAGCGCGCTCTTCTCCACGGTGCCTCCGTGCAAAGCCTGCCTCAGATGACTACACAAGCAAGAGTAAAGAGCTACTAAGCATCATCTGTTCTCCTACCCTATGCCATGCCTTGCACTTTGTTGCTCACCAAAGAGGATCAGCCTTTGCCAACAGCTACAAGTGCAGGAGTCTGAGTAAGAAAGCTTCTTCTGCTTACCTCCCTGCATATTAACTCAACCCATGCCTTTGGCCTTTTTCTTTCCCCTCAGATGACTGAGGTGTTTCCCTCTGGCCAATTCCATCTTAGACAAAGACAGAACTACCGCTTCTGGTTACTTTACTACCAAAGATGTTATTGCATCTTTGGGTTACTTTACCCAACCACAACGCCACGGTCTAAAAAGAGATGCTGTAACTTAAATAGTATTGGCTAAATTCACTTTTTCTTCTGCCTTTTGAGATGCTGACCATAATAGCGTTAACTGCAATATTACACAGCACAAGTATAAAAGCCATTGTTACCTTGCAGTTCTTCCACCAGTACTTCCTTTTCAGCTTGGCCGCACTGGTCTCAAACTGGGAAGCTCCTGCTTGCAGTGCATCAGCACGGTCATCCAACTCTGACAGCTTCTGATCTCGCTCCAATACCTTGTCCACATTCACTCTCATGATATCAACAACCTAAGTCAGTTCAATGGTTACAGTAAGTTATCAGTTGTCCCATCCCGTCATGGAACTTAACAGCAGGCAACACAGAGAAACACAGAGAACTCTTAATGTTCTCTTCTCCATAAAAGGTTGTTACCTTTTAGTTTATCCACTCATAAGCTTAAAGAAAAGTGTGAAATTCACCTGCAGCTGTAAGGCCCTAATACCTGTATTAAAGTGCCAGTAGCGCTGATATTCCCTTAAATCTGGGAAGTGATTCCTGACTCACTTCGGAGACTTGGGGCATATAAACATACTAGTCAACCACACCTCA
The DNA here is from genome assembly GCA_033558105.1 of Coccyzus lansbergi. Classification (NCBI taxonomy): domain Eukaryota; kingdom Metazoa; phylum Chordata; class Aves; order Cuculiformes; family Coccyzidae; genus Coccyzus; species Coccyzus lansbergi. Next base: position 132,133 of record JAUMJK010001027.1, read on the forward strand.
AAACCCGTTGGTGGACAGCCTGGCTTTTGGACTCCCCAGAAACCTGGACATGTTATGCTTGGCAGTCGGCCTTCATTGTGGCCTACCGATGCGACCGAAGCTCTTCCTCAGCATAAACAAAGGTTTTTATCTTTCCTTGTGCCAAATCCCCAAGCACCGAGTTTGCAGTGAATCCTTGGACACAGGTAACTTCTCCCTCTCCCTCCTACACTCCAGCTAAAGGGATATCATTTTTTCAACCTTTACAAGAGTTAAGATGACACAAGTAGAATAAAGCAAGCTGAATAATCTCCTTCACATAACGAAGAAGAAATTGCTTTGGCCAAAATACCCGTTCTGGTTACACAAGTTTCTGTAAGGAAAACGATTACAGTGCTACCAGACTACTTTTACCTCATCTACTTGGTGTTGAGTCTGCTGCAGACGGCGATTGCCGCTGGCTCCCACATTTGAGGTTCCAGGGACAGTGGCTGACCTGCAGTAAAAAAAAGAAATCATCATTATTCTGATTAGCCTTTGATACATTACGGCTCTCCGACATCGCTAAAAACAGGAAACTTGTATCCTTTGAATAAAGAGGGGAGGTTTCCTACTGGAAAAGCGATATTTTAAGTGGACAATAGGCGAACGTCACGCAGCGTCCCAGCCTCGTGCCAACAGCCGTTTGATGTGCTAGAAGGCAGCAGCGGCTCAAGCGTCCAGGAGTTCGGGCTCAGGGACGCTCTCGGTTTCCAGGTTGGACACAAATACGGAGCTCTAAGGCACAGCAGTTTACGAGAAGGTACAACGAGAAACTCGGCGCTCATTCTTAACTCCGCTCCTCGCGGCTCCGCCCCTGTCCCGGAGCCGCTGACGGGAGGCCAGGGCAAGCCGAGGACAGCATCGGGCGCGGCGGCACCGGAGCCCGACCCGTGCGGGGCCCTCGGCCGCGCTCCCGCCCCTCCCGGCCCAACCCCAGCCCCGGCCCCGCGCTCACATCTTGCCGGGGGTCGGAGCGCCCGGGCGGCTCCCACCAGAAACTGCGCGCGGCCGGGGCGGGAGCGGCGGGAGCGGCGGGAGCGGCGGCCGGAAGCCACGCGGGGCGGAGCCGTGGGCGGGACAGAGCGCGCGGCGGCCTGCGGAGCAAACCCCGCCCACAGGGCGCGGTCGCGGGGAACCGGGCGGGAAAGAGGGTGGGGCCTCGAGGATCCGCGCCCTCATGGGGCGGGAAGGCGGGCGGGGCAGGGGCGTCCATCTCCTCCTCCTCCTCCTCCAGGCTCGGCGGGCGGGTGGGCGGCAGGGATTGCTCGGGCGTTGCTTGTTTCAGCGTTTCCCTTATTGAGCCGCCGTTACCTCTATCCGGCATTTTTCGCACGTTTTCCTTCCCGATTCGCCGCCGGTTGGGTCGGAGCAGGGCGGCTGGTGCTCGCTCTGGGCAGGCTCAGCCCAGGACGGTGCTAAACCCGCGAATTAACAGGCACATTGACTGGAAAACCAGGGAAGCGTCTGTGAGCAAATCGGGGAGATAAAGGATGATTTATTCTTAAAGAGAAACATAGCTAAACCTGTTCCTCTGTAGCCCAGGAAACAAGTTTGTTAACGAATTCTCCTGCTGTGGTCCTGGGTTTTGGAAGAACTTGCAGCAGTACCAACGTAATCTTTCACAGGCTAGATGATGAATTTATTAAAGCTCTTTTTCCCTGTTAGGCAGCCTTGTAGTCAGGTACAAAATTTGCATTACCACATTCACGTAACTTGCCTATCTGTTTGGTGCAGTATTTATCTATTAAGTCTGATTTATCAGTGTTATTAAGTGCGACGTCCCGCGTTAGTGTCTTGAACAATTTGCCTCTGTTTTCTGCACGATTTAGCATTCTGCTACCATGCCTTGTTTCTCTCAAACAGGCAGACACCCTGCCCTGACAGACACTGCCGCCCAAAAAGGACCTGACAGTGATTTGATCTTAGAAGAGCTGGTTGTCCATTGGCAAGTACAGATGTACCATCTCTGTGCTGATACAGAACTGCTTTAATTTATGTTGGAAAGCAGCATCAGAATTGGGGACGTATGGGGGGGCTGCTGAAACATTTACAAAAACGTAGCTATGTCACGTTCTGTAATTTCTGACTGTTCCCAAATTTGAAAGACTGCAGCACAGCATCTGGAGCAACAACCTCCTCCAACCCAGGCTTTAAGGACAAATGGATTTTTACCACTTCCGTGTATTGTAGCCACTCGGAGCTCTGGGCTGGCCTCTGACCAGGAGCAGTTGTGGGCCTGCAGTGCTGGCGAGATGCGCGGTCCCTCTGGGCAGTGACGCTCATCAGCAGGAGACCCAGAAAAGTTTGCTGCCTGAGAAATACAGAGCTCCTCTTGACTGCATGGCTTTGCACTCTGCTGAAGACTACGCACTGGAACAGGGCAGCAAGAAGGGCTGCAGATCCAGGGATTGTGCTGCTGTCGGTGAATCTGTGGTCTGCTCACTCTAACCCTTAAGAAACCAGATGCTACTTACAAGCAGGTGACAGACTAGAGGATTTTTTTATTTTTTTGTCATGGATACTTACTGACTAAAGAACCTTTAACCTAGGATAGAAGGGACGTGTTTAAAATAAGGCACACACTTTGTATGGGGAAATTTTCTTTGTTTTTAATTTACAGCAGAAAGAATATAAAGCATTCAGAAAACATTTTCCATATTTTAAGGGCAATTCAAAACATTTTGCATGATTCCAGCAGCTGAGTTCTTCAACAGATCCATTGATTTAGTGATGCTTTACATGCACGGTTACAAAAATAAAACTTACAAAAGAGAAGACATCTATACTAGTTTTACATGCAAGTCTTGGGGACCCCCCATTGGGCACCAGCTATCGTGTGGAACTGCCATAAGCGTGCAACCAGAGGGGGTTCATGTTATATTCTGTATTTCTTTCACACAGTATTACTGCTGTCGAATGTGTTTCACAAAGGAGCAATTCCATTATCAGAAGACAGAAGGTCTGTCTCCTGGCACTTGGGAATTAGTATTTTCCCGGAAAGCTGCACTTACTTATCTTCTGTGAAAATTTAAGTTCCACAACCAAGAAATGGGTGAGCAGAGTCACTTCCCTGCAGGGGAGCCCTTCCAACTCCCCAGGGACACGAGGGTTACGGCCCGACACAACAAAGCACTCGAGCAGTACTTGGCCTTCAGCACATGGGCAGCTCTGCTGTGTGCGGAACTGCCCACGTGCTCGACAGCAAGTACACGCCTCAGCGTCTGGCTGAAGCAGGATCGAGGTGAGCAGACACACCACCAGGCCCATGGATCTGGAAGAGTAATTTGAAATAGCTCTGTATATTACTGAATCATTTTCTGTAAAGGCAGGGAGTTAAAACATTTCACTGAGGTCACTACTCTTGTCAGGAAAAGATCAATTCTATATTGTCACGTATTGGTTAATGGGAGCAACGTTTCGGTTTCAAAGTGTCAGAGTTCTTCCAGTATTAATACAGAGCATTTCCAATTCATTCTAAGGGAGATTCTTCGCCATCTCCTGTTCCGTTTTTGTGTTTGGTAAAGGTCCTAATTCCATACAGCAAATTGAGGCCATGAGGCCACCCACAGGCACCACGTGAGGGCCAGGCCATTCATTTTTCGTTTTTCCCTATTTTTAAATTGAATCAAGGTCATAAAGCAGCAGTTCAGAAATGTACAAGAGAATTCCAATAATGAGCTATAGCACATCTACTGTAATTCAATGCTGGCAGTGAAAAGAAGTAATTAAAAACAGGTACAATTATAGAAAAGGCACCAAGAGCACTGACCCCAGTTTTTTTTTGCCACAATCGTCGTTTTTACTTTTCTTTTAAAGACACCAGTTTAAAAGCTTCTCACATGTAAATATTTTTAGGCTTCACAACAAGCCTTGCATTTAAACACTGCAGTTGGTGGCCGGGATCAAGCAAGAACAACTATTCCAAAATTAACAATCTCAAATTGACACCAGTCCATTCAGAAATTTTAAACTGCCACGAGCAAACCCACCGCCCAGGAACTGTTCGTGATCTCAGACACACGCGCAGACCCACAGCAGCAACACGGGATCGGGAGCATCTCCCCTACATTCCTGTGCAACGGAGATCAGAACCTGGTTCCACTGCTGAGACTTTGCGGCAGTTTTAAATTAGTAGCTCAATTTAAAAACATCTAATTTCTTTGGCTCCTCACTATGTGGAAATAGCAATATACCATGACACCCCTACAGGATCAGTTTGCATCTTTTTTTTAAGTTTTACTTGATTTTTTTAAAATTTTTTGTGCAATTTTTATTACATTTTCTGACTTCCAGCAGGAGATATGAAAATGTGAAACGTATTTTCTACTTTTGTACTATTTTTTTTTTTTTAAATTTTATGTTCATTCTAAGTGTTCTTTATTGGAGTGAGTGTATGGTGTTAAGCTAGATACGGTTTTGTACTCTTATGATTATCTGCTTTGCAAAAGTAACTTAATTTTCTTAAGCGATATCAGCATTCACATTACTTGGCACCATTGGCAAAAAAAAAAGAAAAAGAAAAGACGAGGGGAGGGAAGAAAAAAACAAAGAAGGAATAAATAAATTAAATCCAACCAAACCAAACTTCTGGTAGCCAAAATCAAATGTAAACATATCCTTTTTTTACTTTTTTTTTTTTTTTTTAAGTAATGTTGCTCTGCCTTTTTTTTCCTAAGTCTAAATACAGTAGCTCGTTTTTGCCATTTAGTCATGCTTTAGCAAAAATGTTCTTCTAAAGAACATTTAAAATAAAGTTTCTTATAGTGAAATAAAGTTTTTGTTTCATTTTACAGACCATAGCCACTAATGCTTTGCTTTGTTCATTTCTTTTTCTTGAGTTCATGCACATATCTCTTTGTTTTATTATATACAATATGTACAAACAATACATCCACGCTCTTCTCGTTCATTCAGACAAAACTATACAAATAATAATTTTATCTTGCCAAGTTATTGACCCTTTGTGAATAAAATATTTAGTAATTAATCAATATATTCCCTTTCAAATATTTTTTCTCATTTTCCATTTCTACCTTCTATATATACAGAAACTGCCCAGATTTTGATGAAGTAGCCAAAATAAGAAATTTACTGGCCAGAATGCAGCACCACTCTGATCTTTAGGTGGTATAAAATGTCCAGGCAACATATGTATGTGACTCTGCAAAACGACGAAAGGTTTGACAAGGACTTAAGGTAAAAAGCTACATGTTTTACAAATTATTTTAAGAACTTAATTAAAATAATAGTACATGAAAGTAAGGCTAGAAAATAAAGTGCTGAATATGAGAGAAAGGACATGACCATTGATATGTTTGCAGGTTCTAGTAAAAACATCAAAAAAACATTTTAAAACTGGCTCAAGCTGCTCTCTCCATCCCTCACACGTTACCCGTTTACCTTGAACACCAACCCCTTCATAAGTTCCCACGGGATGTATTAAAAACCTGCAGATTTAAAAAATTGCATTAAGTGTGCTGTAGAGATTTAAATAAAGACAAAGGACAGAAGTGCGAAGGAAATGAGGATGCATGGACCCAATACGGATGGACTGATATAAGCCCCTCCACCGAGACTCTCTTCAACTTCAGTTCCTTGGAGATGACCGACAGGGGCCGGAACAGCGTTCTTGTGTTGCTTGTGCATTCCCACCTTTTCTTAACAATATTTTTGGTATAATATTTGTACAGTTCCACATGTTGTTTAATACAGCCCTATATGAAAAGGATAATTAATCGCTTCTTCCTTCTCGGAGAATGAAGCAACTCACAATTTCCTCCTGGTGTCTTTTGTTTTCCCCATGATCCAACAGAAGATTGAGTTCCAAGATGTCTTGCTGAACAAATTAAAAGTTGTCCATGAAAGTGCAAATGCAATGACCAAAACATTACTGTTAAAATCCTGCAGCTGGCACTTCCAGATCTGCAGTGGGTATTGTTGTTGTTGTTGTTGCATGTCTCTGCTAAAAACAGAAAATGAAAACAGTCTGAAAAGCAATGTCACATTGCTACGGGATGCTGCTGCGTATCTTCAAGTTCCTTGGCCTTTTTCAATTCTTTCACTCTGAAAAAACAAAAAGGAGGTCTATAACACTTCTATCACAATGGTCTTTCAAGGCAGAAAAATCAAACCGATTCCTCGCTCTAACCTCCCGTGAGCTAGCTCTCAGAGAAACGGCAGGAGGGTAATGCGTCCCAGACACCATAAACAGTTGGAAGCGCAGGAAGGGCTACTAGAAATTGGGGACGAAACACACTTGGAGATATCTGCTTCTTTCCAGCTACAGTATTTTCCTACTCTTTGTAACTACTGCCAGGCTTCGTCCTGGTACCGGCCTGTTTAATTGCATGGGGGCATTCTGGACTGCTCTTAACTGACTGTGCAGCTGCCTGCTATCCAGCTATTATGGCAGAGGAGCTTTTCCCTGTTGACCTCTTTTCTCCATCCACGCTGAAGAGGGGACAATTTGATGTTATGCCCAGCACAGCGGGGAACATCAGTCAGTCAGGCTGGGAAGGGAAGTCTGATGTTGATAAAGGAACTTAGATAAGAAAGTGTTTATATATGAGTAGAAGAACCAGTATGGTTGTGAGGAAAGATCATTTACTTCACATTCTCTCCAGCTGCTAGCGGCTGCACTTTCCAGCACGTTGTTGGTAGTAGATTCATGTTTTTTTCCTAGCCAGCAGTGGAGGACACATGCCAAGGGAGATGAACCCACAATGTGGGAGAGTCACCCTCCCTAGAAGTGGCCTGATGCTTCAGTTCTCATCTCTTTGAAATGCATGCAGTACATTACCTTCTCTAGCGCTTGTCAGTATTAAGAACTAAATCATCACTGAAAGCTGAAATAATTAAACCTTAAATTAAAAGGATGAAGACAAGGGAATCACTTCAATCCCACCGAAGCAAAGCTGAGTTCTGCATTGGTGCTGGAGTAGCAGCAATCCTCTGCTCAGGCTGACAAACTGGCTGCACATGAACAAAAGCTCTCTACAAAGGAACCAAAATCAATCCCCGGGGACTCCTTGTGCTGCCCTTAAACCTGAAGGCAGGGGCCTTGGTGAGTGTGGGGTGTCCTGGCTGCCTCCTTTTGCAGAGAGCTCCTCTCTGCAGAGCGATCCTTTTGCCACCTGCCTCCATGTGCCTCTCCTCCACTACTGCACGGGGGAGACCCCTAAATGGAATACTGCCTAAACGGAGGAGATTTATCAAAGTATGTATGTGCTCAACTAACGCAGCAAGAACTTGAAAGGTCAAATATTACAGATAAGGTATAAAGCACTGTGTCAGAGCAGCAAGCCTGTGTAACAGAATCCAACTAAGAGTGAACGAATTTAACAAAGTCTGAGTCAACAGTGGAAGATCTTGTGCGTGCTGAGTGGCAGTAATGCCAGTTTGTAATTTCTGTACGAACGCTCCCACTCAAACGTCCTCTTTGGCTCCTGTGCCAGCCTGCAAACATAAGGATACGATGCAGGCTATAAACTAACATCTATAAATACACCTCCATTTCACTCTTCTATCTATTCATTTTTCTGCATGTACAATTACTTGGAATCACAGTCAAAAGTGAGTTGGCTGCTTTTAACTCCTTGTTTTACCTGACTCAAAGCTCTAACACCCAAAGGTATCCTCTTTATTTGTGAAACCAGAGGAAAGAAGTTAAGGACTAAATCACAAACCAATATCAGGCCTTAGCTAATTGCCTAACTCCCACCACCCTGCTTCAGAATCTCATGTATGGAGAGACAGAAGGTTCTGCTAGCCCAAATGCATGTGCTGTTTTCAGAGCCTGAAGACCTATATCCAAGGGCCCACAGCACTCCTCTGAAATCCAAGTCCAGCAGAGGGATACCGCAACACAGCTCTCCCTGATGCCAAGAAGCCCTCGGAACCCCAGGGTGAAGAAGGAGCGAGGCAGCAAACAGCACACTGGTTTCAAATTCCTACTTGGAAATTGCTGTGCTGAGCTTGAGCCTGAATGCCTGCTACAGCTTTACAGAGAAACTTCTTATGGGGAAATTCTAGCTTTACATGAGGTGCCGTCTAGAAGACCCTGCTGCCATCAGAGGAGCAGGGACTTCAGCACCACCAGCCCCCGGTGGCCCTAGCAGGGATGGTGCATGGCTGTGCTGCCTGCTGGGTAGGTCCAAATCATCTTATTACAGGAAACATAGGAGGACTGGTACTGAAATACTCACAAATCACAAACCACTTCAGTGTGTTTAGTTTTCTTTCCCTTCTTGCAACAAGAAATCAGCCTCTCCCTTAAAATTTTAACTAATATTTGTATTACTGCACTGCTTAGAAGTGGAAGGTGAGCCAAGAGCACTGCTGTGCTAGAACAATGTGGTGTGCCCCTGTGCATCAGGCAATTTTTAAGCCTTAGATTAACTAAGTTCAAGATATCATTTATTAATGCATGATTTGCAGTGCAACTTCCAAGTGTTTTCTGTTGCACTTTGGTACTGTAATGTAAAATTAACCTGTTATCACAAATCTCTTACTGAGAACATGCACATTAGATAAGCTGGTGGCTCTTTCACAGAGACATGCTATACCTTAGTTTAGCACTTCGACATGCAAGGGCTACACTAACAAAGCACTTTTGCTGAAAGAATGCAAGACATGCTTTGCTGCAAACTTCAACCTAGAGCATGCAACATCTGTACTGGTGCAGACCTTTTGGAATGGTTCAACTGGAACACACATGCCAATGGAAGTTAAGTACTGCAGCACTCAGTATTTGCACTAGTACAGATCCCTATTCAGAAATACACAACACTTTCCTTGGTCAAGTGTGCTTTACATTTGTTTACATATTTTCAGGCTTATGAAAATGTTGCAAGTGCAATGGTAATTACTGCTAAAAACACAAGAACATACCAGTACAGAATTTAGTACAGAAGTTCCCTACAACAATAGTACAGGCTTTGAAATTTGCCACAGGTACTTAACTGAAAGATGCTACTTAGTACTACGGATTAAAACAAACCTGCAGAGCACAACATTTCTATACTTAAGCTCTGAGACAACGATCATCTAAATCTATTAAGCTACTACAGTTTTTAAATTAAACTAACCTCTGTGTTCAGTATACATAACTGTGTTACATTAAAAATGGGAGTGTAGGTAGGTACTGCAAATCCTTTATTTGTACAATAAGCTGCCCAGTAGGTATGAAGACCTGCAATCTGCAGCTAATATTCTCTCCTCCTTGCTCAGACAGACAGCACCAAGAGGCCAGAGGAGTTCCTCCCTCTCCTGGCAGCAGGCTAGAGGCAGCCATGTCCAGCTGTGGGATCTGAAGTACCTCGAACTCCTGCCAATAACAGAGCAAATCCATGGCCTGACTGACACTTGGGAAAGACTCAACTTCTGTTGTGAATGCCCTGCTTCTTTCCCCAACCATGACTAAAGATGAAGTGCCAGAATCAGCATACGCATCAGACCAGGCCAAGGTAATTCACTTATCATAGAATCATAGAACAACCAGGTTGGAAGGGACCCATTGGATCTTCTAGCCCAACCATCTTCTTACTTACAATAACTGTTCTTAATCAAGCCTCTGAATTGCTTTATCAAGAGAACCTAAAACTGTTTTCAACCAATTAATTTTTTATTGGGTAGTCTGTACGGCAGCCTTTCCTGTGTCTTAGAAGTCCTTTCAGTCCTCATTGAACACTGGTTTTCTTTTTGAGTAAGCATCTTACTCAGTGGTACTTAGATTCAATTTTGTTACAATGCTATAAAGTGGGGCGGCGGGTACTAAATGAACTCTCTAGCTTTTCAAATGCAGTTAAAAATACAGTTTGACCAGGGAAAAATTTTGGACAAGTTAAGACCCTTGAAAATAGAAAACCACTGAGTAAGTGCTGCTAGGTAAGCTTTAAAATGAAAAACATTACATTGCTTTCATGCACCTTTTGTTTGCATTTCTCCACTCTTAAATTCAGGCAGGGGTAGAGGGCCAAAACACAGCATTTGCAGTTACAAGTGTTAATAAATTGCTCTAAAAAAAAAAGAACACTACTGGAATTTATAGAATGATGGAGCAGAAAAGATGTTCCTAGAGAAGATCTTTCAATCCAGTCTGGTAGACTTACAGCGAGACTTTTTAGTAAGAGAAAAAAATGAGAGTGTAGATAGCAAGTAACACCAGCAAAACTCGTGCTGATGGATGGGGTGCAAACCTTTCCAGGGCTTACAGGCATTGCTGTGCTGCTCTGGATCACATCTAGAGTGCCTCTGTCTGCGTGGGGACTGAAGGTGAGTGCAGTTAAGGGACATGCGGCTGCAAGCCAGAGCAGCCGAGAAGGGTAACAGGCTCCGGCTGTGCAAGTACCATCCCACTGCAGCAGCTACTGAAACCACGCACAGAAGTGTAAGGACTATGAAGTTGGTTTCGCACCAGTGAAACCTTCAGTGAAAAACCTCCTCAAATAACATCTCTTGGCAGCAAGTGCCTCTAAGGTACAAAGTCATTCCCTCAGCAACTGCTGAAGAGCAGATGGACGAAAAAAGCACGTGCAATAGAGATGACCACAGACAAGGTGTCTGAATCGCAGCCATGGTGCTGACGCGCAGGAAGGGAAAAGAAGATGATTTCAACCATGAGCTTTGAACCCTGACACTTAGGAGCTATGTCCCAGTTCCCAGACTGCTCCAGCCAGACAAAGCTTCTGCCCTTCAAACTGTGTTACTTACTTGGACGCTGTACGGGAGGTTGCATCATTATATGCTGAAGCAATGTAGAAAGCAACAGCCCCAGCAGCGAGCAGCAGCTCCTCTTCCCCACGTGCCCTCCCCACTCTCGAATGGGAGTGCGTCAGCAAATGAATAAGGCCTACTTTGAAAAAGGTACAGCAAACGATGGCTTCATGGGTAAAGCGTAACACAAAGCTGCTGTGTCTGATTTTCTCCATAATGCTCAGCCAGGGGAATGCTTAATGAATCTGAATGCTGGAGATCAGTGTGAAGGACAGGGTGCAGCAGCCAGAGGCGGCTGCCTGTTGAGTTACCTTTTGCTCTGAGAACGGAAATGGCCTGTGGGACAGTTAAGAAAAGGGAGCTCTTGCCTTTTTCCAGATATCTCATTTGGGCAGCAAAACAAAAAAGACAGAGAGGCCCAATAAGAATGACACCCCAGAGCACACGGTCTGCGATTTAACACACCCATCTGAGCTCCAAACACATTCAGCCCCTGCAAGAGGTAAATGAAAAGAGAAATTACTTTGAAGACTTGTGTTGCAGGTATAGTGACGCATATCCCAGCATGACATTTTCTCACATGGTCCTGGCTTCAAACAAATGGGACTTTCCAATCCCTTAAAATCTTCCCCCATTCTCAGTCTTACTAGGAAATGTTAAGAAACCAGGTATGTAAATGCAGTGGCTGCTGCACAGTGCATATTAAAACACACACACGAAAAAAAGAGTCCTAGGAAAGGCTTTGTTGCTGAAATGCCAAGAGAGGGAAGGGTGTGCAGAAAACAACAAAATATAGATGTTGTTTATTCAGGTATGAAATAAAGTTGTACTTACCAGAGGAACTGACTTCAGGTGTCACACACACACACTCCCCAAACCGGAGAGCAGCATTCAATTGGACCATAAGAAACAGGGTAGAGGTAAGGGGATCCCATTTTACGTGGAAGATGCCATGAATGAATATTCTCCTTATTACTCAAAATCATAGGTAACAAGTGCACTTGTTCTGCCCAAGAGACAACAGAAGTTCTGCCATAGGCAGAAAGCGATCAGCTAGCCAAATGCTGTGAAATGCCTTGATCCTGATGATCGACTCCATATCACCTGCCCACTGAGAGCACGGCAGTGTGGCACAGTCCGAGCACCGTGTTATTTCATTTGTGTCCCACATCTGGACTTTGAGCAAAGCTCTCTGTGAGAAAGCTACAGCAGATGGTCTAACTGATGAACAGGGAGATATTTGTGTAGCAGGCTCTGGGACTAGCTGAGTTCCATCCACTGGAGAGGGTTCCCCTGAGCTGAAACCTACTACTTAAAGGCAAGAGAAACTGGATACAATTTCTACTGCACAAAGGCAGCAAGTTTGGTCAGAGGTAAGTTCGTTGATAAAATCTCCTACCTCTCCCTCTTTACTACACATACAGACTAATTAAGCACAGTGTCAGTGCACAGAATACATCAAATTCATACAGCACAGACATGTTTGTGTGCATTCCTTCAGCACATATAAGCATGGCAGTTTATGCACATCAGAAGACCCAGAAATACTCTTCTTATGTGCATGCACACCAGCAGCGTACACACGTAGGTTGCTATTAGAATGCAAAGTAGCAAAGAATCATTTGCTCTAACAGACTTAATTTGGCAGAAAAGCAGATGATATATTTTGTGATAGTCCATAGCTTCCTCTTCCAGAGAAGCACAGAATTCCTTGACTTCCTGATCCGTCCCACACCACTTGTCATTCAGGGCAAAACCTGCAAATGCTGCTAAACTTCCAGAATCTCCTCCCTGCCAGTTTCTCATATGCTGTTACACATACACAAAGCCTTCAAGTGCAGCAACTGCTTCTCCTCTGTCACTGATGACCGGCTCGTGAGCTGTACCTTGAGAAGAACCCTATAAAGCCCCTACCAAGTGTGTCTGCAGGGGTGGTTTCCCCAGCCTGGCTCGAGTCCAGAGCGCGGGGCACTCGCTGTGGACCTGGGCCCTGCACTTGCTCCTCTTGACAGTCCCCTCCAGGAGTGCACTGACCACACAACACAGCTCAGTTTTGGCTTATCTAGGGGCTGCAGTGTGTATCTGCTCTCTCAGTAGGAACACTAGCCTTGCACAGAACAGCACAACTGCTTTATTCCTCTACACCCAAGTCACGCGTTGCACATTCTCCTCCCTTCTGAATCCAACTAGCCCACTTTGGTGTGCACATTTTAAATTTAAATTATTTTTCCTGTACACAAAAGTCTTAAATGCATCCCCTCCTGTCTGGCATGCAAAGGTTCCCCACAGCACTGCTAGCGGAGAATACAGCACAAGCTTCCAGCCTCTGCCATTCCAAGGGCTGTGGAGAGCAGTGAGCAGGAGCGTTCTGTGGGCAGCCCAAGCCCACCAACCCCAGAAAAGAGGGAGGTGCCCAAGAGCAGGGTGCAACACTAACTGCACTGGCATGGCTGCTTGCCCAGGCTTGGGGTAGGAGGAAAGAGGCTGGAACGCTTGCTGCTAGGGAGGAGCAGTGAGCTGCTGTGCTAGCCCACTCTGCTCTGCAGTGTACACTTCCACCAGCTGCTAAAGAAAACGTCTGCCTGTGGTGTTCATGACTGTCCCATGGATGTGGTGACTGACCCAAGATTAAAGATGATTAAACTTGTTAATGTTTTTTTCCCCTATACAAGTAGACAACGTCCTTACAACAGAGGAAGGTCAATTTTTCTAATCAGAATGACTTTTTTTTTTTTTTAAAGTTACAGTGAACTTTAGTTTTCAGAAAAACTATGTTTTTTCTTCAAGAGGCTTCTGAAGCCAGACACCCAACTGCAGACCAAAACCTACCAGCCCCGGTTATTTACAAATCATCAGATTGGTTAGAAAAAAAAGTCACTCAGTCCACCACTATGGGAATACAAGCTATTTTCACACAGCTCCTGAATTAACCTGCATCAGCACGTATGGATGTGCTTTACAACTAAGACCTGGAGTTACAGTTTTCTGGTGAACAACTTCAGAGCACTGGTGTCTTTGAAGTCAGGAGTAACATTTCCTCCATCCAGGCAAAATCCGCGAAAGTAGCACTAACATGTTAAGGCACATGTGGGGTTTTTGTCCCCATTTCATTCAATTCTTACTTCATATGTCATTAGCAAAGAACACGAACTCTTATATGCAAAAAAAAATTTAGGATACACAACAAAAAATGGTAGCATGAAAAGTTTGGAGGAGATGTCATTAGTTATTGCTTCTTTGTTAGGCTCAGCAGTTAAACCAATAATGATGCCTCCAGCAGGCTGAAGTCCAATTCATACTCTCACTCCTAACTCATAAAAAGTCATCTCTGCAATTCAAAGTCAGTAAAGCTCTATAATCAATAATTTGGTTTTCTTTTCCGAATGTTACCTGGAAGCAGTCCAGGTCATCCCTCCTCTGCCTCCTCTCCTTTGCTGAAGGGAGCAGTAACAAGCACGCAAGTGGTGTTATTCCCAACTGCAGTTTTTGACAAAACCTTGCTGTCCTACAACCCTTTCAACATAATCTGGTACTGAGCAGCCCTACTGAAAACTCTGGCATGTGCCTTTAAAGCCACAGCATTCCCTGCTTGTGCACAGACCATGACCTGCCACAGGGATGCTTTGGTGCAACCCACCCTGCTGCTGGGTAGCAAACCAGGCCACTAAGGTGACAGAGAACAAAGGTAAGTGGACTCTCTTCATGCTGAGAATGAAACTGCCATCAGAAGCTCACTGGGTACTTACTATAACACCGTTACAGTTACAGCATCTTCATTTCAGTTTTTTGGTTTTCCATACCACTATGAAGACTGGCAGCTGAGAGGAGCAAATATCAAAGTTGGCCCTAGTAAGGTACGAGATGTGTAACTTACAGAAGACCAAATTCTGTAAGACAAGCACTGGTGCTTAACTACCTTATGGAGTAAAAAGTAGTGTGAAGAACTCTTCTGCTTCCCTCTGGCTCAGGTAGAACCAAACGCTCATCTAGAGTAGGCTGCACCAGTACTGCAGCTTCCTACGATCTGGCCTGACTGCTGTTGTGGTTCCACGACAAAGGGCGTTGTTACTCATTGAGTGTGTGTGAGTGCAGACACCGTCGAGTTCCAAAATCTACTAACAGCCATTTTGGATACTGAAAAATATCCCACCGACAACACCGCCTAAGCATGCCCATGATGAATATACATGTTCTTTTTCACGCATTCATGCATTGGTAACATCTACTGCGGAGCTCTGTCCTGTTATAAAAGCAGCAGTGTTAGTCATTGCAGTAGGGTTAGTTTATACAGGATTCTGTTTTATATAATTAATGGAGGTGAAACTTACTGGCATATCTCGGCTGCAGCCCCATGCAAGCAAGCAGAAAGCAAAAATATTTAAAATGGAAGAGAGGACCTGGCTAGCAGGCAGCTACACTCACCCTTTTGTACAGCCTATGGTCCACCAGTGGGCTTCAGATTGCAAAACAATACCAAAGAGCTATTAGCACACACATGGCAATAACCGTACCTTACCCAGAGCTTCACTTCAGAGAGGAGGAGAGAACACTTCTGCTCGCCTGGAGAGAAAGAACCCTTCCCACTCCTGCCTATGGGACCACTCCTCTTTAAGCAGTGAAGAGCAGTCTTGTGTTTAGGTGTTTTAGGGGAGGAAGTAATAAGCAAGTAAAATAAACCCAACACTGTCATCCCCATGGTATTTCTAGCTGTATCCTGCCTTTCCTGGCAGCAACCATCTGTTTTGTATCTCCTTCCAAATGCTGCTCCATAACAAACACTGCAGATCATAATCACAGCCTCGCAATGGGCATAGATACCTGTCAAAAGAGTAAAATCTTCCCAAGAATCACAGAAAGAGTAGGAAATAGGAGTTCACCTTCCCAGTGAAGGCTGACTGTATGGACCATGTATGAATGCAGCTCAGCAAACCAAAACCCACTACAGAGCAATTTGATTTCCCTGCAGCTCTACAGGTGTCATACTTTGGGATCACTAAGGAGGAAAAAAGCATTAAATATGGAAACCCTTGATCCTGCCTCGCACAAGACGGTGTGCCAGAAGACAGCGCAACCCACAGCTGGTGTAATGGCAGGTTTTAGGTGGAAAGTTAGGTGGTCAAAGGTTAGGAAGGTTCTGTTTCTCCTTCTCAACAGACAACACTTCCATGACAAGTCATGATGATACTGTGTTATGGCTGATGCATGTTTTTCAACAGATTTTTGGGAATATGACAATAGATGGATAAATACGGATTTCTTTTCAAAATCAAAAGGAAACGATACATGTCTGACCATAAGAATGACTGCTGCTGCTGAATGACCCACTTTTGTCTCCATTATACTTATAACATTCAGTGACTAGAGCTCCAATACATTCGCCAAGAATACATTTGACCAAAACTTACATTTCTTATTTTCATCAACATTTACACATCCATTGCCAAGACACCTCCAACTGCAGAAGCTCGCTCATTAACTCTCTCCGAATATATGGAGTACTGTCTGATCAGGCAAGAAGTGTAACTTCAGGAGATCAGAAAACACAAGACCACCACTCCTATGCACCTGGATCCTCAAGATGGTAGGAACCATGTTTGTGCTACAGTGACTTCTTACGAAAAAGCTAACAAATAAAACAGGACAAGACGACCATTTAAGCTGTCCTGATGCCAGAAGATAAGGTTTTCATGATCGGCATAAAGTAGACTTTGATCAAATTAAAATGGGAAAACCACAACCAGCCAGACGGTTGCCACTGGAAAGGAGCCACTGATTGGCCCAGGAACAGCATCTGCTTGTGGACAAAAATCTAGATTAAGTAGTTCATTTTTTTTGAAGATTGAATTTCTTACCTTTAAGAATTTACTGCTTTTTCACCTAGCTCTCTAGCCTTACGACAGACTGCAACTGGCTTTTACAGCCTCCTCCCCCACCTCTGTCAGCTGACAGAAAATTCAGGAAGACTGGAAAAGAGCAGATAAGAAGGAAGCAATTCCCTCACCTTCCACCTGGTACCCTAGTGTCCAGGCACCAAATGCAGGGCAGCTCAGAAAGGTGGGTTGCAGAGCCCCAAGAACCCGATTTGCGTGTTGTTCTTCACTGAGCACAAACACACACCGGGACCAGGTATCTCTGTATGGTACCAGCAGCCAGGCGAGCCTGAGAGTCCATGAGATACTCCTGCAATGCGATCTCAGGATCACAGATGCAGCTTCAGTGCAAAGGGCACAAAGAGTGTTTTCTTTGCAACTGCTTACTAGGGCTGTTTTTTTTTTCTTTGGCAAGCCAAAGGACTAAGGGGAAAGAGGCCCCAACTTGTCACATTTCTAAACAGATCTGTAAATCCAGTAGGCCGATAAAGTTACATCGTTTTTAAGGAGATTCTAAATGCTGGTTTGTCATTTTGGCAAGTCTTGCTTTTATTTTTTAGCATTTATTGATGCCAGAACGCTCCTGGTTAGAACTGTGTTAGTGTAACTAATACTGATAGTAGACACAAATTTTAAACCCCCATGACATTTTGAAGAAAGTACATGACTGTGGAGGTGTGGTTAGTTCACATCTTCAGTGAAAATAAGTTACTTTTCTTTTACCTGCCTTCTTGCCAAGAACTGTGAATGAATTCCCAAGTAACCACAACTGCTAACAGAGCACCTACGGACAGAGACAGGACAGCACTGTTGCACAGGGTGACACAGGTCAGAGGGAACCTACTGATAAAGACACCCCCACAGCTGCTTGTTTCCCACCTCTAAATACCCAGGACATCAACCCATCTCCGAGAGGTGCGCAGCAGTGACCCTGCTGCTGAAGAGAGGAGAGAAATCACAGGGAAGGGTCTTGCCTGCAAGCTTCAGTGATGAAGACGAGCAGGGTGAGTCTCACTCTACAAACAAAATGGGAGACTCTGAGGAAGAGGAAGGCAATGAGCAGAAGGCAAAAAAACCTGCTAGAATCACGGACAATTTAACCCGTGGAGAGTCTAGGTTCCTTGACAGCTGGAGACTTATCTGAGCATGTTTGAAGTGCACAGCACATCCTGGACAGTGATGGGAAACACAGAGATACAGCTAGTTGTGAAGTTTTTCCTGGGTTTGTGTTTGAGCATCAGCTGTAGGAGCCTCTGGCAGGCTGACTCCAGAGCCTCCATGGATGGAAACCGTGGCATGTGGCTTCCCCAGGGACGGCCTGGATCTCAAGCAGATCAGAGAGAATACAGAAGTTCTGAGCCTCTGCCTGCTTCAGCAGGACATGCTGCCTAACCAAACCTTTTAGTCTCTTCCACATGCTCTGCTAAGAGCAAGAAGCTACTTGTGGTTCAGGAACAACTGCGGCTGTGTCAAGTGCATTTGTAATTGGCCTGGAAACTATAAAGCCCTCCTCTTCTTGTCCACACATGTTACTTCACACTGAACTTGCAGGTAAGATGTCCTTCCTCAACATGAGCCATGCTGACCTCCTGCAAAGCATAGCTCTGAAATCCTACCACAAAAGGACTGAGTCTGTTCTAAAAAAAAAAAAAAAAAAAAAAAAAAATTTATCACATGCACTTCTGCTTCTCAGAGCTTTCCTTGTTCAAACATCATTGGGTTGAACTAGACATTGTTCAAAATTCATCAGGTCTGACCAGCTCCTGAGTGGATGAAATGCATGTGTGGTGAGAATGGAGGGAGCAGAGTCAGAAACATCTGAGATCACTTTTGTCTAGATGAAGTTCCAGTTTGCAACCCAATCAAATATGGGATCCTTTCACTGAAATATCAAACCAAACGCCCAGTGTGTAGTGGAGTACTGGTATGGTAGTGCTAATTGCTGCACGTGAGCATTGTGTCGAGCCTGCGTGGGTTCCCACATGGGCAGGATACAATTCATCTTCATGTCTGTGTCTGTACTCCCAAGTTATTGTGGTATGTGTGGAGTGTCTGAATGAACTAATGCATTTGCTGCTCCATTGGCACATATCACCTATTCACGTCAAAAAAGAACCCATACGTGATAAAAGTTTACCAAATGACCCTGTGACCAAACTGAAGGCATTTCCAGTGTGCTCCAGATGTTGTCATATTTTGCACATTCCCACATACCACTAATGCTTAGTGCAGCGGTTACAGGCTGCTGCTATGATTCAGTAAGCTTCTTTTCAGGCTTTCTCAAGTCCAGCTTTTCAAGTCATGTGCCTTGCTTTTCTCGAGGTTTCCTGATTCTGTGTCTGCCCAACACGACCTGGGGTGCTTTACCAGAACAGCAAAGGAGCTGAACATGATTCTTTCAGCAACTGTTTTAAGTTGAGACGTCCTAGAGACGTCATTTTTGTCAGTCTATCTTGGAAGCAGCTGGGCTCCGTTATTTGTTTAAAAGATTGGTCGTGAGCCGGTTTTATTATCCTTTACATTGTACTCATTGCTGACACACCTGAACATTGTTGCTCTAAGGGCAGTTACCAAAAGATAGCATCATACCTGTGGCGGCAGCGTCGTAAAAACCGCATAATCTTGCGAGCAGCTTGATCCTGCTTCTTGGTAAGCAGACTGCTTCTAAACATAAAAAAACCCAACACTGAGGTCTGGGCAAAACTGGGGAGAATAATACTAAACATAAAAATAATTATCTTATGAAGTACTGTCGTTTTCCCACTGGCCCTTGTCTGCAGAGCACAGTCGTGATGAGTATAAAACCAACACAAAGATCCTTGTAGCACCCAACATCCCAGCAGCTCACCTGAGTTTCTGTTGTACAATGGTGGCTGCCCGACGGTTCTGCCTCCTCTTGCCACATTCTTTATAGCTGCGATAGTACTGCTGGATCAGCATCGCGGCTCGTCGGCTCTGCTGGAACTTTTTCTGCTCATAATAACTTCGGAATTTGCTCTGAATAAGAATGGCAGCTTGCGTCATCTTTTTATAAAGTGCATACTACAAGAGAAACAAAGAGAAGTTGAGGCATTCCAATGACATCAGCAAGATATAGGTTCCTATGATGAAAGACCCTTTGCCACTACAACATGACAAGAAGCAAATGAGTATCTGTTTACTGATTGTGAACCGTGTGAGAAAAGGGTGGCAACAAACCTGAACAACTGCGAGATTAGCTGCAGAACCTAGACTGCATCAAGTAACTACCTGTTTTGCTGCCGCTGGTATAGGCTGACATGACTGTTTTGGTTTTATACCTAGCTAGCAGAGGCTCTACATGCACTTGCTAGTGACCAGATCCAGCTGTACTAGACATAGGAACAGCTTTGGAACAGCTGGAGCTGATCCTGTCATGCTTACAGTGCTTCCTATTTGCAGAGCAGTGGGTCTGCGTTAGAGCTAAACCAATCGACTACACTCAGGGACTGCTTGTTTCCCTTGCATACAGATATCGCTTTACAAAGTACAGGATGTATTTTTACTGTTTGTAAAGACTTGCAAAGACAGCAGCAAAATACACCCAACTAAGTGATTACAAGGGTAAAGCAGTGTGAATGACTACTCCAAAACACTAACAAATTAACTAAAACCAAAATACACCTTTTTGTGCCTTCGTTTGAAAATATCTTTTAAGCAAATTACTTTTCTAAGAACCAACTTTACTGTTCACAAGTATATTCCACTTTCCTAGGACAGTTAACTTTTGAACAGCTTATTTCTTATTTTTCTACCATAGCACAGTATCGCAGAAGTTTTGATTGCTCATTTGCCCACTTAAACACAAGCATTTCAAATGGAATAAGACAACTGTAACTTTGAAAACCAATCCCAAACAAAACTCAAAGCCCACAAGAGTTTATTAAAGCAAGTCTAATATTGAGGCTAGATTACAGGCAAAACTGAATCTCGTTAGAAGTCTGTAACAAGCATCACCTGAACTCACAAATTTGCATGAGCAGACACACACATCCAAAATCTCCTCTAGCACTGTATTATTTCTAAGCACATGACTCCAAATAAAGGAGGTACAAACTCTCAAAAAGAAAATCTTTATTCTACATCCTTTTCTTTTCTAAGCACACGTGTAGACGGCTGCTTAATAGGAACCATATGCATTCATGCGTGTTGTTAGAAGTCCTTTTAAGATAGAGAATAATGTATAGAAATTGCACTCACACCTCTGAACTAAGATTACAACAGACGTTTTCAGTGTTTACGGATCTTATTTTGAATGTTCTAACACTTTCAAAACTTGTGTCTGTTCCTGAATATTTTATCAGCTCTGACTTCATCACTTCATTCACTTCATCAGACAGATGAGACGCAGAAAGAGCGGCTGCTGCCCTATACATGGTAATTGCCTCACTTTTCTCAGCGGATCCAAAAAGCAAACAAACAGTACCTCCTCCCCCGAACCCAACACTACCCCAAAGCAAAACCCCTCCGATACCATCACAGACCACCATTTACCAAATTTCACTTTTCGGAATTGAAGCAGTCATTAGGTGCAGTTATATTTTGCCATTATTCATTTCCACTGGGTTAATTTGTTTCGTCTTTTTTTTCCTTTTTAACATTTTAAATTAAATGGATCAGATTGTCATTTTAAATTAACTGTTTTAAATAAGTCCACTCATGGGCTGGTCATGGTTTTCCTTCAAATTTTTAGCCCAGATGGGACTTCTGTGGCTGAGTTACAAACCCCTGAACAGAAGGGTTCAAAGACACTGTGAGTCCTAAGCCTGTGTCGATCCCAGCAACAGAGAAACATTCTTGAGGAACAGAGCATGTGTAAGAGAAAACAGCAGTGAGGGACAGACTAGACTACAACTTTAAGACCCACTTATCTGATCAGCTGCTCCCTCTCCTGCTCTTTTTCCCTCCAGCTGAAAAGAGGATAAGCAGAGAAGTCACCTAACCTCGGTGAAATGGCAAGCCACCCCCGAAAGCTCAGCTCACTTGCGCTGACAGAACAGTACTTTGATACAAAACCATGCTGCAGGAGGAAGCTGTGGATGGAAAACTACTCCAAGGACACATTCTGCCTGGGAAGAGCACGCCCTGCCTCCCGGGTAGCTCTAGGGGAAGCTCAGCTGACTCTGGTATCTGATGAGAACGAGACGTTACACGGCACGTGTTTACAGCAGAGAATTACTGGTTGTGAGCAGTTTCAGGCTGGTATCAACAGTTGTACCTCCAGCATGAGCCACAACATATGTGGTTCTATGATTCCTAGGAATATAGGGCACAGGTATTTCACAGATGAACACATGGAATGCTTTGGCAGGCAGGCAGAATACAGAGGGCACTGGCTGCACACGTGGGATAAATGTTCTCCTGTGCTCCCTGAACACCAGGGCAAAGATTGCCAAATGATAGCTGATCAGCAGCAACAAAGGAAAGCTTGTCCTCTGGAAACTGGGTTCAAAACCATCCTTGCACCTCAGCCCACCTCTGTTTGTATGAGCATCTACATAAGCAGAAGACTTTTCCTTTGTTTTTTGTTTTGGATATGCTGACACGCTGTGGCACAGTAGCCTATGTCTCCCATAAGGTCTAGTTTGTCTGTGATTTCTCAACCACAGGTATTTATTAGTGGAAACTATTAAAGCATTGCTCTAAATGCTAGGTTCTCCTGGTTTATATTGAATGTGAAAGTTAGTGACCCACGGGGAAGTGTTTTCAAAATAGTGTTTGTATTTGTATTACCTTCAAGGCTATCCAAGTAAGCTTAGGGAGAAACAGAAAAATACACAGTTAATGTTAGTTCTGCAAATAAAGAATCAAAAAATAAAAACCCAAACCATCTTCTTTCAAAAAGAAGCAATTCCAGGATCCAAGACAAAGTGGCTTGTCAAGCAGTTTTTGAAAGGAACTAAGTCTCTGTTACAGGAAACATCACTCCAGAATGACAGCCATGTGATGGGTTCAATGTGAATCACGATGCAGTCACCTAACACTAGGAAGGCTTCCCAAATACGTATTTTTGAATGTTGTAAGAGAGCACAGGCAACTTGCTTTTTGTTTTAAATAACACACTGCCCGGCATCACACAAAGCTTGAGCCTAGCAGGGTACAGCGGAAAGAGGGATATGAGCTCAAGCCCCCACAAAAAACCCAACCAAAAGCTGAAAATGAAAAAGTATCTTCTTTTTCTGGGGTTGAGAACTCAGCCTCAAAGTGTGTCTCCAACTTGAATCTGGAGAACAGTCTCAGTCCTGGAACAACTCATATCAAACTAAAACACATGACTTCCCACAGTTTTAAAGTTTAGTATGAGCAAAATAAAACAACCTATTTTTCATCTTTGCCTTTATGAAAGACAAACCAACTTCAATTTCACAATGAAATTTGGCAAGCTACTATTCAGAGAACAGTCTCACCAGGCTACAGCATGCACTAGGCCAATACAGAATACATCCTTGCTCGCCGTCTCATCACAAAAATGCAGATATCACCACAAACAAAATATTTTCCAGGTTTCCCTCCAAAATTAAAATTCAGGACATGAATTTTCTTCCCTTTTCAATTTTTCCTGATCAGGGCACTCACTACTACATGCTGAAAAGCATACAAGAGGAATGGTGGGATAATTCCCGTTACGAGGGGCTATGTTCATGGCATTTACATGTGTTTAATAAAACTTCACTTCCATGATTACCTGTTTGTATTTTCGGTAGCAACGCTGAATAACAGCAGCAGCCACCTCTTGTTGTTCCCGTAGAGGACGACCCTATGTGAAGAAAGAAACAATTAGTAGTCAGAGATTACCAAAAAACAGGACAAATTATGTTAAGTGGTTCACAGCAGCTTGCAGGGCACCTACTTCTAAATCTCTCCTTTCAGCGCTACTTGGTCTGATGATTCAGGTCTAGGTGTTTCCTGGATGTATCTCTACAGTCAATTCACATAAGGGATGAATCCTTAAAATTGATCTTTATGCCAAGCAGGCAACTACTCAGAACCTCTGGGGTCTATTCTGAAGATGTGCTTTGGGGTGCTGTTTGGCGTAGCAGCATGCTATGGCATGGAACGCTTTCCCTAGAACGGCAGTTGCTGAGCCAATCAGCAAACGCTAGGAGCATTTTCAAAGGTCTGGTATTTCCGTCCCAGAGTGCCCAACACCCACATTTTGTTTTGTAACTAATTATACTCTCTCTCACCTAACAAGGAAGACACTGGATGTTTTGACCACCTACCTTATACTTCCTGAACACTGTCTGGACGAGTTTGGCAGCTTCATAGAGTTCTCTCTGTTCATGATCAGACAGAGTTAACTGTGCAAACTCATTTTCTACCTTCTCGCTGGTGGATGCACTCAGAAATTCAGACCAGTCTGCTGCTGAGGGAAGGCTGGGTTTTTCAAAAGCTATTTCACTGATTGGAGAGCCTGCAGGGCTCAGGCTGGTGTTCGAAGAAGGGGTCAGGGGTTCACTATAAAGACTTCTGAAACACCAATCACAAGAGGAATTATTGGCTCACAAAGCATCTGGTCTGACACCACAGATAAGGATTACAACAATTCCTGAGTTCAAGGCAGAAGCTCATGCTCCCTCCCTCTCTACAAGCAACATCCCACATTCCCGAGCCTGCCTGTACCACATTGCACAGACTTGGCACTGGAAAAGAAGTCACAAGTCAGACCTCGTGGCCATTTTCCCCTCTTCCTGCATGCACTCCTATTCTTCCATTACTCTGTAGCTGTGCAGACCGTGATTTGTTTGACCGCAAGAGTGTGACTGGGCTTGGAACACCAGCAGCACCGAGTCACACAAAGAAATAGCATCTGCAGGCTACATAATCAGTGCATGCTGCGCAGCTTTCAGATCACTCCAAACCCCAGAGCAACAGTGCAGCTCTTACTGACCTTATCTGTGCAGCGCTTGGCAGATGATCGACATCAGCAAGGTAACTGGCCAGCCAGCTCATTGTGGTGCTCATGGCAGCACTGTCCGTTCTCTCCACCAGCGGTGACTCCATTGGCACAAAATTCTCTCGCTTGATCCTGTCAGGCGTAGCTTCAATAATGTGCTCTGCAAGTGTCATCATGTTCACCTGTGAAGGGGGAGAGGAAAGCAAACTTTTGCTGCCTGGTAGCAGGAGCCTTGTGCTTGCAAGGCACAGCCCAGCTTTAGACAGACTGCCCCATTTTCCCCAAACTTGTGGAAGCTGGAGTGTACTGTTTGCCTCAGCACAGGAGAGGAATTCACTGAAGAAAGCTCATTTGCTTTTCCTGTCTCTTCTGACAAAGCACTGCGGGTTTCATTTTCCCCACACCTCTTTTTCATTGACTGTACAGGTAGCCTAAGAGATCTGGTGAAAGGTTTATGTCACTGCACCTTTGCTGTGTGCTGCTGCCAGCTGCTGCTTTCCAAAGGAAAAGCAATCTTGCCACTCTTTTCATCAAGACATGCAGTAAAGCAGGACAGGACAAAACCCCCCCACATCAACAGAGTTAAAACCTTTGGGACCACAGCTTTGTCAGGAATCCTTATGAACCACATCCCCCCCCACCCTCCAAGACTCACAGGAAATGTTAATCCAGAGAATAGTTCTTGTTTTGCAAAGATCTGTGTCATCTGTGCTACATCAACAGAAGGCAGTGCGTGTAACCTGTGCTTCCATAGTTCTTCCTGCTCAGAAGACCAAACCCTACTACTTCTCATCTGTCTGTCCTGCTTCTCTTGTGTTTTTATTTCTCTATTCCATACCTGTTGGGATTTCTCCTTCCTCAAATTCACTGTGTCTCCCTTTCTCCACTGTTATCTCCTCGTCCTTTAAAACGCAGCGGCGTGGCCTACAATCACAGCACTGCCTCTCTCAGGCCACCTTGTCTTAGGAGCACTGCTTTCCAGTTCCCAAAGGACCATGAGGCCACCTTAGTCTCATTTACTGAGCTAACCAGGAGGCTCCAATTTCTCCTTTTTCCTTGAAAAACTGTGAACAATTTTGTGTGTTCTGTCAATCGTTGATGAGTATGCCAGTGTAGAACCCTAAATGCTAGCCATTAGCCTTTGCATCAGGGCTGAATACATTGACTGCATGACCACCTCCTTTCACAAAGCACAGTTCAGGGTTTCTAAAGGCCTCCACAAAAGTTTCCCACAGTTAGGCTCCTCTATGCAGCCACCGTGTTCTCTAAGACTGCTGACAGTGGTGCTGTGGGTATGTTTACCTGCAAGTCATCCATGTGGTGTAAGCAGTCCTCATCCCCTGCATTGTCCCTGTAGGACAAGAGCTCCGCATCCACCATCTCCCTGTCAGACATCATCAGCACATTCATCTGTTCTCGCTGGCGTAGCCGATGGGTGACATTGTCCTTTCCCACTGCAGCTCCTTTCTGGCTCCCCGCCACCTGCACTGCAGACACACCAATATAAATGTCTTTTGGGTTCCACTTGATGCCTGTTTGGCTGCCAGAGCCCCGGTACCCAGTAACTTCTGGGATGTGCTGAGAGACCTCCCGACCATAGTCCCTTATCCCTTCACTGGGGCTGATTGTCTCAGTGGCGGATTGCTTGGAGCTGGAGTTCTGCTTCCTGATGCTCGGCTGTTCCAGGCTCAGTGCAGTGGAAAGCAGCTTCTCTTGCCGGGCTTGAAAATATTCAGGGCTCAGCTTATGTTTTTTGGGTGCAGGGTAATCTTTCTGAGTCTCACTACTGTAGTAACTGGAAGGTTCTGATCTTGGTCGTCTCAGCTCTGGAAACAGATGGATCAATGGTCAAAATGAAACAGGCAACCTATGATCACTGCAGGAACTACAACAGCTTCCACCGCAGAGCTGCAAGCAGAAGTTTGTGCGATGCTCTTGTACACCCAACAGTACATGCAAAGGGAAGATCACCCAGGATGGACACTACCTCAATCACTCTTAAGGTCCAGGCCCACCCAAAGCACACATTCGCTTCTCTGCCTGATACTCATGCAAACGCATGGAGCACATGACAGAGAGCCCAAAGTAAAGAACTACACATAGACAGCAGGGCTACAGGTGTCATCTGCTGCCCAGGTATGCTCCTTGACCTCAGGTTTTCACATGCCAAACGTCAGCAAAGCAGTGCACCCCCTGAGAGCTGTTTTACCTGTGTTTGTACTGGAAATCACAGTGACTCCCTTCTGAGGCTCCTGAGAGGCCACAAGCTCACTGTGCCACTGGGATACCCAGTTCTCTGTGTTGGAGTCTGTGCTCGAGGGGCACTGAATTCTGGGGCTTTGCCCAAGCTGAGTCTGCTCGTCTCGCTGTAGCTGCTCCAAGCACTCGGCCAACTTCACGTGGCCCCGAGACCGGGCAATGGCCAGTGGCAGTCTCCCAAGGGAGTCAGGAATAGAGATGGCTCGGCGGTCCCACTTGTACAGGACAACGGCTGCATCCATGTGGCCCAGGGCGCATGCCCACATCTGAAAAAGAATACAATTGATGAACTAGACAGCCTGCCTTCTCCTTCCTTTCTTTCTAACACAGTGAAGTCTAGCCCCTAGTCACGGAAAAGAGACTCTGATAAGCAAACCAATAACATGCTTGAACCCTAACAACTGGCTTTTATGAATGTCTTACCCCAACAAAAGGCCACTGCAGAGGAACTGATGCATCCTATTCTCTCCTGTGGCAGAGAAACCTCCATCTGCCAAGGAAAGCTGACAGTTTGATAGTTTTTTATTTAGTGATAAATGTTGCTTTTTGCAGGTTTTTGGTTTTTTTGACACTAGCATCACTGTGGAGAAAAAACAGCCTCATACGCAAAGGAATCTGTGAGATCAGAAACATACAGACAGGACCAAAGGTTGGGAACAATAAAATCAACACACTCTGTTGCTGTAAACTAGCACTTCAGGTTCCATCTGCTTTGGCTTTTAGCTCATTTAAGTTCCCAGCCACGATTTCATGACTCCAATGACCAAGATGACGTAACGACTTTACAACCTCTGCGGTCAATCACTCAAAGAGAATAACTTGAAAGGAGGCACGTGAAGTCCTTTCCCCAGCACTTAAGGTAGACTGGATTCTGGATAAAACACAAAAAACCCCACCTGTCTGTTCCCTTTCCTTGTGGTATTCGATGACAAGGTATGCTGTGTGGTGTCTCTCAGCAAAGTGCCAGGGAATGGATCGTGCCATGTCTCTCCCTTTACACAGCAAAGGCATACAAGAAACATCTAGTCTTCACAGCGTAAAACACGTTAGGGAAACAACACAGCAGGATAAGCTCCAGAGGGTCCTAAGACTCTCTCAGAAGTTTCGGTCCAGAGGAGTTTTTCTTACCAGAGGAGTGCAGGAGAAATGATCCACATTCAAAGGGTCAACTTCCAGCTCCAGATCGATGCTGTCTGCATGTTTGGTGCTGCAAAGAAAATGACAGAACAAATGACGCTCTGCAGCTATGTTAGGATCACTGCCCAAATGCACAGCTTTATCCAATGCACCACACTACAAAGAACTGGCCACGCAGAGGCCCGTGGCGCACACATTTACTACAAACAGGTCCCCACCAAAGACTTTAAGAGCATGATACAGCCAGTGACCGGACTTGCTCTCTCAAAGGATGGGTCCTGTCAGACCAGGGGACAGAAGCAAGCTCAAGGCCTTGGTTGTTTGTAACCTGGACTAAGCAGAGCTTACATGTGCTTTTGCCATGCCTGTATTGACACCCAAAGTCCAACGGGCTAGGTCTTACCGCCATTTGATGAGGGTCTGGATCAGTGTAGCATAGCCCTGGGCAGCGGCTAGGTGAAGCAGTGTCATTCCTCGGAAAGTCTTTGAATGGATCAAATGTTTGGACTTTGCCCAGCAAGCACGACTCATCATCTTCTCGCACACCACCACCACGCGGCTCTCAAAGCAGCTGCCCAGCGTCCCAGTCCCAGAAACGCACTGAAACACCACACACATCCCAGATGAACCGCTGAGGGGAGCCGTCATCTGCCCCAAGCAGGTAGCCCTCCCCTTCTAGAATTACTGAGACACCGACGAACGCCAGTGAAGGCCAACTGCTCTTAAAAGATTCCCACAAGTCAGATTTGTTTATGAAATACTATAACCCTTTCCAACCCCACCAAAACCAAACTCTGGTAAGAAAGCATAAAACCTCTGTGTCTGGGCACAGCAAAGTTCCTACCTGCACCTGTGTTCCTCCATTCCCGTTCCCATTGCTCCCGCCTCCTACTCCTTGTTTGTGCTGCTGGGAGCCTGTCATTTCAGCCATTCTCCTCTCCATCTGCTCAAGTCGCTCCAATATTGACATCCTGAACTGGTTATCTAGATTGGAGAAAGCCAGAATAAGGATATTTCCAGGGAAAGAAAACTCAGGTTTTGGCAGCCTACTGCAGGAAGCCACAGCTATCCTGGGAGTCACAGGAGATCTGCTCTGCTTGGCAATGCACAGGGACACTTGCCCTGCAGCATCCCAGCTCTTCAAGTTCCTGCAGTAGCCCTTTCACTGCAATTCCAGAGAACTTCCTTACAGAAAAACGCAGGCAGAAGACAGATCCCTTTCCTCGTGATTCTAGCTGCATCCACACAATAAAGGACTGAGCTAATGCAACTTCTTTGAAATCACAAGTAAACCTGGAGCAAATATAACCCTTTAGACAGCATTTCAGTCAACCCCCTTGAATACAGCTTGGTTTGCCCCCTGAAACCAGGCGATAATGGCATCTGCAGCAAAAAGAATCCTCTGCTTCCTTCTGTGCTTAGAAAAAGAAGCCCTTTAAAAGGCTCCTTCCCTGTCAGGCTCCCTTTCTTGGAAAACAGCTTCAGCCAAGTGCCAGAAACAGAACTACCAGAAATCACGGGGTATGGGCACTGATAATCCAGTGACATCATTCTGAAAAGCAGTACAACTCCTGAGCCCTCTGGGCTCTGCAGAAGTCTAAAGGCTGTACTGGTTAATTTTCTCCCCCTAGCATTGTAACTCAGGGCTATGATACAGCTACTAATGCTTGAATAGTGGAGCAGGGAGATTTGGACAGGCTAACTGGACACTGCTAAACCTGATGCTGTAGAGATCAACTCGTGCAATCTTTCTGTGTTGAGGGCCAGTCAGTGCCGCTCTAGCGGCTGCAAAGACAGAAGGCTCCTTCTATCTTGTGACCCATAAGGGAAAAGCATCATGCAGGATAATTTTGTAAATAGAGAACATTTAATGAATCTTTCTGTCACGCTAACAGCATATATAATGAACTGTGGGGAAAAGACAATCCTCACACTGTTTGGTTTCACACATCCACAGTCAAAATGTAGTGGTACAGAGCACTGACAGCCCCAGAACAGAGTTCACTGACAATAAAAGGAATCCGTGCAATCAAAATCAACAAGCTCTGATCAGGTTTTAAAAGAGAAAGTAATCTCTGAGTGACCTGGTTACATGCAGCGTCCTCCCTGGAAGGGTGCAGGAATACCTGTATAATACAGTCTGCAAGGCACAGCTGTTGCTCAGCCGTCTTGGAGAGATGTGGATCTCTGCTGTCCTGCACTGAAGGCCGTATTGCAGACCACTGTTGAGTGACAGCTCAGCCCCACTGGCTTAAGACATCCCACTCTCCCTAAGCTGCAGACAAGAGCTCTGCTCCTTCTGGCCAGCTCCGAAGGATTGTAAAGCAGCATTCCACCCTGGCTGCTCAAGAGCCAGTGAAAGGACAAGCACAGCTAGCGTCCCCTCCTCTAACCTCAATGCAGAGGGGAGCACGCCACAGTCTTTTCTCACCTAGTCAAAACCGTTATTACTCATTATTAGTGCCTTATTAATAATTCAGATGTCCTCTTAATTGGAAAGCCTCTGGGAAAGTGTCTGACAGTTAAATGAAGAAATATTGATAAGGCAGACTGGTCCCAGGGCCCCATCACCTAACTGCGGGCAGCACATAGCAGCCACGCAAGCCGTGTTTTCCCAACCAGTCTTTGTTCCAGAGTGCTGCAGTGTGCTGCAGTGCAGTCCGCACCACTGTCTCCTCCTTCCCATTGCCAGGCGGAGCACGTACACTGCAGAGACTGACAGAGACCTGGCGGCGCTAAGCCATTCTCTCTCACTGCAGACCTGTGTCAAGCACAGCTGCTATGACTCAGGCACCACGAAAAAGGGCCATGTCTGCCACTCCGGTTACCAGCTCTGCCTCTGGTTGGGTGGCCAGCACTCGTATTTCATTAGAGCAAAGAGCAGCAACACACACTGAGCCTTCAACCTTGTGTAGGCAAAAGTAGCATCTTCTAAAAGAAGAAGAAATTTGGCTTGAACTGATGTTATAGAACAAGCAGTTCAGGGCTGCAAGATCCTGGAAACTTGCTTTTACCCAATTTAACTGTCAAAAGAGAATAATTACCCCGTACAGTGAGAAACAGGAGAAGAAAATTATTCCAGTGAGTTGCAGAAGCCCGCTGTGTAGATTACTATTTCCCCCTCTTTTCTTCCCCAAGCTGAAACCGTTTGGACACAGAAATGGAGGGGCCCATGTTTGCATCCATCCTCCAGGCACTTCCCCCTGTGCCCTGTGATGTCTACCGAGTGAAGCTCACACCTTTCCTGACAGCAAGCACTTCCTGGCACTTTTCATCAGAGGACAGAAGTTAAAGGGACATCTTGTCACCACTACTGTCCTCCAACAGGAACACTAAACCAAGGGAAGAATAGCAGGAAGCTTTTCTTAGGAAGTACAACTTGAATCAGCATGCAATGCTCCCATGTATTCCCAGACACCTTGACAGTGTTCCCAGGAAGTATTTGGGGCAGGACTACCTGATTTTAGGTAGCAGAAGGTAACTGTTTGACTTAACCCAAGTCTGAAAGACAGACACTATAAACTCATCACAGTTTCAAACCTGTAACCGTGGCATCTTACCAAGAGAACTGATTTTCATAGATGACTGCAAGTCCTGCTCAGTCTACAGGCAGGTCAGAAATATGTCACTATTAGTTAAGTGAGAAGTGGAAACAAGCATTCTGGAGTGCCAGCACAGAGCAAAAGGAACCCTTCCCACGTCAAACAGAGACTACCAGCATTTGCCCAGCAGTGAGGTGCACCCTCCGATGGAAAACCTCCAGACGGAGAACAAAGCGGGGTGGCACTGCATGGAAAGCACCTCTATGCCGCCTGTTTCCCAGGTAATTAAACTTGCTGCCTAAGCAGCCAGAACAAGGTCATAACCAACGGCAATTTCAGAATTATTTATGCATAGTGTTACCACAGTATATTCTCTGGTACCAAGTACACCAAGTACACTCTTTGAAAGCAATTGGTCACCTGAAGGTCGTGCAACTGCTCTACTTGACCAAACACAAAGAAAATTAATAAAAGGCAGGAGAGGAGAGAGTGAGAACAGGAAAAAGGAGACAGCAACTATCTACTCTGCAACAGTTGGTACGGTCTTGAAGAAACAAAACACAGACACCGAAGCACAGAAGAACAGCCAAAGAGAAGAAGACCTTCCCTGAAGGTTCCCCCTGGGCTTGGCAAGGAGACGAAAAGCTCCTCTTCCACACTGAGGCCTGGACGTGTGCCAGATTAACGGCACTTGGAGCACAGTGAGCACACTTCTCACGCTGTTCATAAGCCAAGAGATGCCTTGTCTGGGCTGCAGCAAGACCAACACATGTCACTCATGGTGTGGAAGATCCTCGGGTTACTCAATCCCCTGAACAACGCCAGTTCCTACCTCGCTTGCTTGGAGCAGGGCCAGGGAACCTGCTGCTTTCAGTTAGGCTCCCTAGAGTAGACCACATTCAAATATCGATTTCTACATGCACTCCTCTTGGTGCATTCTCACAGCATCTCTCAGGATCATTTTAAAAAAATGATCCTTTTTTCCTGTGTCTGTTTCATATCAAACACAACCAAGGTCTGAAACTAGATCCTCCAGCTCAGTGATAAAGGTATCAGATGACACCAGCACATTCTTCAAGCTTAAGTACCCTATGCCATCGCAAAAAAACCCCATGTTTTCTTGTAAAGACAACATGACAAAGCCTGACCTGGTCCTGTTGAATCTAAAACATGTTTTCCTGTGAAAACCCCAACTGCCAAAAAAAGCACCATTAGTAAAGCCCAACCACCAAACACAGGATGAGAGCAAAGCAGACACGAGAACAGATAAACTGACAGTTATGCAATTTACCATGCAATAACAGAGAGATGGGCTATCAGAGCCCCAGGGCTGAATGCTACAAGTACCACTCTGAGGAGTTCAAGACCCTCCATCTCTCATCATTTCTTCCTTTGTCAGTCACTCTCCTCTCTCTCTCCCTTCAGGGGTCTGTGTGCAGCCACCTGCTTAGCAGGCAACAGAACCACAGGAATACAGTTTCCACTTCCTTGCTTTATATTCGACAGAGGATCTAATGACAAGTATCTGTCTCGCAGTGCACTGAAGATGAGCTTAACAGCATGGAAATCAAGTTGTCTGAATGAGCTTCTCTCCTGCTACATTGCTTGCACAGAAATTCTGAACTGCTCCAGCCCAGGAAAGGGACATGTTTTGAACTGGAAGCATCCTAACTCTTGCCAAAGGAAGCAAAGATGCACCTGGACACAAACATGTTCAAATATTTTAGGTTTTATCCAAGGACTCCACTTTTGATGATCAAGTTTCAGATTTTTTTTCATGAGGCAAAAAAATTAAGATTTGGAAATGTTTCAGTTTCTTGAGTTTTTTACATTGCATATAAATCTGAAGAAACATTACAAAATTCTTGAAGAAACCACAAAGTGGGACTCTGAAGCTGTTCCTCAAGGCTACCTCCACTGGGGGTGATGAAAATGACTGCATTTCTCTACTTGAGACGTCCATTAAATTCACAGGAAACTTTCTGGACATTGTATTTTTTCTGGTAATCATTATTCTACAACTTTAACAATAAGAAGTATAACATCAAAACTGCTTCTCACCCTGATTCTTCAGCAGAACATGAAGAAGTGGTAGCTTCAGGCCCCAAGAGCCTGTTGTGCAAACAGGCACAGCAGGACAGCCTGGTCTTGCAGAGCTTTCCCCAGCATCTGCTTTTACACCTGATGGGAGCTCCAAAGTTTTTGGGATCTGACAGAGCTACACAAATCCGCTCACTCCTGCTACAACCCTCTCACCCTGCACCTTCCGTAAAGCTCCGCAAGCTCCAGCTCATGTATTAACTGAGTGATCTGCTCCATCACATGGCAAAGCCATTTTAATTTCTGCTGTCCTCTGCCTCCACCAGCGAGACAGAAGCTATCCCGTGGATTTAACAGCAAGCTTAGGAAACACAGCAAAGCCATTCATGGCAGTGTTTATTTGCAGGGTCTGGCCCTCCTGAGAAAACCAGCTGTTCCAGTGTGGTGTCAGCGCTGAGATGCTCCACAGCACTGGCAGCCTGAGGTGCCCACTGTCCCAGCAGCGAGAGGCTGGGAATAGCAGCTAAGACAGATTTTGACCCGTACTGAGAAACCAGTTTGAATTTCATGCTCATGAACCATCAGTTAAGTGCAGGATGAGCTTCTTTTTAGTTTGTACTCGGAGGAATGATTGCAGGCTATGGACAAGCCATTTCAGAGACGCAAAACTGTTCTGGTACAGCCTTTGAAGGATGCATTGTTATTTACATCAGTTAGCATTTCACAGAGCTACAGTGTGTGAACTTGTACAGTTACGTCCAGACAAACCTGGATATAGTTGCACGTTAACAGTTCCTTTTGGGAGGGTTGGTTTAAGCCAGCGTTGATTTCCTAGCCCTGATCCCTTCATTGATGAATTTAAAGCCAATCTATACGAACAACTCCATGAGTGCCACGGTAGGCAGAGCGAATGAGAAATGCAGCAAGCAGAGGGGTTGATGCAGCTGAACTCCCAGACCCTGGAAGTCACATCTCCATTTTCTCCCTTGGTGTCCTCCAACAAATACTGAAGTTCCTCAGTAAGAATCTAAACACATGCTAACCATTCATATTACACAAGCTTTCACTGAGACTGCAGAAGCCTTGTGAGGCCCGTGAACAGCTCGTGACAGCTCCTGACTGTAGAAACTATATTAAAAGGGTGGCTAAAACACAACACTTCCAAACACTGTACAAGTTTTTTCTTTTTTCCACACAAGAAGGCAACAGGGTAGCTACCGGAAATGCATGTGATTATACCCAGTGTGGGAACTACCCGAAGGAAGACACTCTACTTGCTCTCTCCCTTTGTCAGAGTTCCCCACCCTAAACAGTACAGAAATCCAAGGGCTGAGCCTGGAGGAATCGCCTCCACTGCGGAGTGCAGCTCTGAGTGCCGGGTTTCACCTGCCCCCTGCTGTGGCCCACTCTGCCCTGTCTTCCAGCCTGAAGACCTCTCCCAAAAGACACTGGGCTACTACTCTTTCTGAGCCATGGAAGCAATGTTCCCAAAGGGCGGCCATCAGCTCAAACCATTCTTTATTCCAAAATGTGTTAGCAGACACTGACTTGCACAGTAGATCTTGCGCTTCATGTAGTACCTAAACCACCACTATGATCCAAGTACAGAGCTAAGAGAACAACAGCAGCAGCAGGTGCCAACACCTGCTTTGCTTGACAAGCCAAGCTGAAAAAAAGTGTCAAGAGCTGCCTTTCTAACCACTGCACACTGCTTTACGGGACAAATAAAGGTAAAGATCCAGAAGGATTTTCTCATTCATCCTTTTGCCAAGCAAGCTTCAGTCAGCAAGAAACTGCCTGTACCGCTCATGACACGTCAGTGCAGCGAGAACTATCACAGAGGAAATACTGCTTTGCACTGAGGGAAAATAAATGAATGGTTCTCAGTGGCAAGCAGTGTTTCTGCCACTTGCTGTTTTACACTCTCCCCTGGAGGCCTTGTCCTTTTTTGCCACACTGCACAAGCCAAATGTCAGACAACACGGGCCTGGAAGGGCTACAAGTAGCGCGACCTCCTATACATTCCACTGGGCAGTATCTGCCCAGGACAAAACTACTTCCCCCAGATTTCTAAGCACTGAACTGATGGTGCTGTGCATGATCTGCATCTGCACGTGATCCCAAGTACTGTGCTTGAATACTCAGCAGGGAACAAGCCCCTCTGAGGGTGCTGGCTTCTCAGCACGTGCTGTTGTTTCCTTGACAGCAGTTTTGATGTTATGGCAGTCACTGTACGAACACATGCAGACTGAATTTAACAGGTGTGATAACTGAGCACTGTAAATAAAACACGCAGCACCCAGACATTTTTCTGTTTCACAGAGCAAGTCAGACACACTGTGTCCTTTCATCCAGTGCAAGCTGTGGGTGGGGATGAAAGCAGCCTCAGGACACATCACTTGCCTGAGCGCCAAGGTTCTGCTCCTGTTTTATAAATCACCTGACACTTGCTCAATTCTGCTACGCAGCAACAAGCTCAAAGACCCTCCACGTCACAGCTACCATTTGATCCGGTCTAGTACTTATTTCTGAGGTGCTGTCATTGCAGGGAACATGTTTCTGAAATGAACCTGTGGTAGCATCCTCAATGAATCTTACAAAAAGCTCTGTTTAGCAATAAGCTGTTACAGGTTATCGTCTATAGCAGTGAATGAAAGCACTTAAAATTTTTACTTAATATTCAAAGATAAATGCATACTGGTGACAGTGAGGCAGGTCACTTCCAGGCCTTTTGGTTAGTGCGAAATGCCACAGCTACTGAGGCACAGAGCGAGGAAAACACTGTATTTACCCTGAGCTAAGCGAGAGCTGAAAGAAGTCTGTGCTTTCACAGAAGAAATAAACACTACTGGGCACGGGCAGGGATACTGGAGTCAACCAGCCCTGCGTGTACAGGCACCATCATCGATCTTAAGCTATCAATCCCCCTACCAGCGCGAGACTTCTTACCAGCAATGCTTCTCCCACAGTTCTTCCAGGGCTATAGGGACTGCTCTGTTCCTTCCCCAGCAGTGATCAGTACTCCTCCCCACTTTTCTTTATCATGCCTCTTCTGAAGAGGAGAAGGGGAGTGGCCGACTTCTTCCCTAAGGGGCAATCCCGACACCAAGAGTAATATAAAGTACTCACTGCCTGTTTTTTCCCCCGACTTCCCATTCCCAGAGCCTAGAGATGGCGAGATTTCCATGCTATCCAGAAAGAGCTACTTCAGCAAACCCAGAGACGGCTTTGAAGATGCCAGGTAGACCTGAAACATTTTAAAGGCAGGGCAGAACACTGAAGCCGTCTCTGTGCTATCAGTAACTTGTATAAGAACAGTTGGCTGCCTAAGGCCGCTCTGTATCTCGGGTAGGAACTTGGCTGTGCTTTTGGAACCCAGGAGGGCTCCTCCCCACTACTCACCGAGACTCCCTCCTGCCCGGGTTGGGTTACACGCTGAAGGAGCTGGAAACCGGGAAAAAAAAGCAGCTCCCGGGGCACCACGCGGCATGTGCCACAGCACCGTAACTTTGGTAAAAAATTCTGAACCGAGTTTTCTGTCATAAAGCCCGCAAACTCCAGAATCAAAACGTCCACTGAGAAATCACCAAGCGCGAGCAGGATGATATGAAACGGCCTTTATTTGCTGCAAAATCAGGTAAACGCGAACCGCTGCAAACCGCGGAACACGACAAGAGGTCACTGCCGGAGCGAGCGGCCGCCGCCCCCCCCGGAGCGGCCCAACGAGCCTCTTCTCGCCCCGTTTGACCAAACGCCCCCAAAGCCAAGTTTCGCGAGCAGCCGGAGCGGAGCAGGCGCGGCCCCCGCACCCCGGGAAGGGCCGCGGACGGACCTCAGCCGCCCCCCCCCGACCGCGACCCGGAGGGACCCGCGGGGGGGTCGCGGCCGCAATACTCACGGAGGCGGCGCCGTGTCGCATCCGCCGCTGGCGGCGCGGGGGTCGCGGGCCCCCCCCCGGGAGCCTGCGCGGTGCGGAGCGGCGGCCCCGCGCCGGGGCCTCTCGCATCCCCGCCCCGCGCCTGCCGCCCGGGGGGAGGGGGAGCGGTGCGGGGAGGGGGAGGGCGCGGGGCGGGCGGCCGCGGCCTCGGCAGGGCCCGGGCCGCCCGCAGCTCTCGGGCCGCTCGCGGGGAGCGGGCCCCGCCCCTCCGTGACGTCACCGCGCCGGGCCCCGCCCCCGCGGGCAAACCACCCGCTCCCATTGACTGCGGCTGCCGCGCCCG